>JAQGAF010004035.1:0-15509 GCA_034687865.1 Kryphioiulus occultus
TTCGCAGAGATTTTATGTATACAATTTTTTCAATTTTTTAACATGGCAGGGGTGGGAGGGGAACTTCCCGTTAATGGAACCATTTTGTATCTTACCGAGAGTTAGTTGGACCACTAGGTGTCTCACGTGACATTAATGGTTTCTCAAGTGACGATAGTTTGTTACTTTCAGGAATTTTAACGTCAGTCCATAAGTGACGTTAATGGGACCACATAGGTGTCTCAATTTGCGAGAAACTTCCCATAACTTGCATTTGTCAAACTTACAATTCAAAAGTTTAAAACACGTAGGGTGTGTTTTAATACACGTTGCTACCATGAACTTGTCCAAAATGCCCTTTGCTACCTAATTTTACTGCAGAGCCATCTCTTGCACTTTATAAACAACTGCTAGAACCATGGGTCAACAATCCACTATTGTCTCTTTTGCAACACACTTGAGCCACTATTCTGGACACGTTATCCAAACTTTCGCTTCAAGTAAGGTTATCAAGCGATCAAGACCCTGCTGACGTGACCATTTCAAGATGGCGTCAATCCCCCTCGGGCTCGTGCCTTCCACCCCACACACAACAACTCAATTTTAATCAAACAGTTTGATTCAATTAAGTCCCAAACGGAACGACAGGGTGTCGTGCGGAATATAGAAACAGATATTTCATACCAAAACAGATTGTGTGGTAAATGGTAAGCCTCGGAGGGCGAAATTTAATTAGCAGGCCAAGACAGCAATCTTCGCCATGAGCACGTCTGAGTCTGTCGTAAGATGAGACATGTCTCTGGTTTTATGTGTCTTGGGGATATTTTCCCCTAATTTCACTTTCCGACATAAAACTGCAGTCGGGTTGTAATTGAACTAGCGTGAGTCATGACCGCTGTCAGCCTCACTTTTTCAGCACGTACTGTATGTACAATACGCATGAGCGCGAATTTCAACCGAAGAATAGTGGCGTTGCAGATGACAAGATTGAAACATTTCTTTTGCATCTAACGCATATCGAGGACATTTTACCACAAATCAAACTTTAAAATATCACTTTTTTCAAGCTTTTCGCCATTAGTGCACCATGAAAACCGAAGAATTTTAAGTATTAAAAACAGTGTACAACTGACTGTCGACTTCAGGGATTTTGTTGGACTTCAAGGACTTCAGCCTGACATCACAGACTTCAGTAACTGTGGGATTTCAAGGACATTAGTGGTTCTTCGATGACACTTCAAGGAGTTCAAGGATTCCACACGTCAGGAAGTCCTTGAAGTCTCCTCGATGTCCTTGTAGTCGCGTTGCTCGAAAGTACTTGAAGTCCCACTGTATTGGTTGAAGTCATTAAAGTCGGCAATCAATGAATCCGACTGGACTCGCCCAACATTGTAGTGAGTAGCGACTTCACTAACTTCACCCCAGACTTCAATGACTTAATTTACTTCAGTTGAACGTCCAGAACTTCAGTGAAATGCCAATGAGACTTCAGTGACTTAATTTATTTCAGTTGGATTTCAAGAACTTCAGTCGAACTTCAATGAGACTTTAAGGACACCTGTCCATTGAAGATCTTGAAGTGTGGCAAAATCCATAAACTTCGCCATCAGCGAATGAAGTTTGACTCGCCTGAAGTTTCAGTGACTTCACGAAATTCATGCAAGAATTCAGTGACTTCACTTGTTCCCCTTGTTCCTTCACTGGAGTTTTTAACCCCTCAATATGAGACATGTCATGTATATGTATCTGTAACAAACACCAGACGTATGCAATTTGCTCTAAATTCAAAGAAAACAATAGCACGACTTTTTTTTCGAAATTCATTGCCGTGCCGTATAAACATTTTTTAAAATTGCATTTTCATTCCTGAGTAATCCTCAACATATTGCCTAGCTTTTTCTCTGAACCCTGCACTGTAAGGCTTCTATTGCAATGAAGCCAGCAACGCCATCTAGGGATTCAGGCCTTAAACACTTGCAGAAATTGAGCCCACTTTTATTTCCAATAATCAGCTACTAGACAGTTTATTCGCCACGGCTTCTAATAAGGACCTGCCTCTTCCCTCGGCGGTAAAGCAATCCAATTTGAGCCATAAAAAATGAAAAGAATATGATTTTCCGAAAAATGCGGCATGACTTTCGGCGAATTGTTTTTAAATCCGCCTGAGAGATGAGAAATTGGTGAAATCATTAAAGTATTGCTCATCTCGTCATACTACTTAATGGAGTGATATTCCAAGCACGTTTTGTTGATCCTGAGCTGGATGGGAATCTGGCAGATTCGCAAATTGAGCCTATTTCTGAAATTGTCGCGAATTTATGAGGCACAACGTCTTTGCCGATTGCACTTCATCATCATTTCAGAGTTTTGCTTTTGGCTACAATTTATTTTATTTGTGCCACTACTGGTAGGAAATGGGTCTGTGGGCACTGGTCACAAACTCGGCACCGTTTGGTTTCTTCACCAAATGTTGCCAAATTTGAAGACTCCACAAATAGCTTGTGGATACGGTAATCTAAAACGTTTTCGCCATAAAGAACGGCAAACATAAATTTAGTTTATCGTTTTAGTTCTTAAATTTTCGTTTTCACAGAAGTCGAGGGTGGCAAAACTTGGTCCCTTCGAAAACTACAGCAAATGTGATTTTCAACACTGGATCCTTCGGAATTTTCAACAAAACTCACAACGCGTCAATAATTGGTTAAACTTGCTTCCCTAGATGAATTTTACACCAAAATTGCACGGTTTTCGAATTATAATTGACACCAACCAACTTTTTTTTAAAAAAACGTGCAAAATATATAAATTCGAAAAGAAATAGTGTCAATATCTTCATTTTACACTCCTTTTTAAGTTCCATCCCATATAGAATTGATAAAAATACCATTTACAGTACACTTAAACGCTTACTATTTCTGCATCTGATATGTAATTTTTGACACATTTGGAAATTAGAAGCGCTGGTATTTGTTTGGAAAAGGTGCCTAAAATCAAAAATAAAAAGTTTATGCTCTCATATGTGTGAGAGCTGAGGTGAGCGGTTCCATTAGCAATTTTGATATTCCAGAAAATTAAAAAAAAACAGGATATTGAACAGTTTTAGGGTTTATAAAAAATGGTTTCAAATATTGGGCCCTACATTTACAAGTGGCTCTCCTGGTGGCATACAAAGCAGGTGGCATTTCTATCGACAGTACAGCAAGGCAGAGCCCCTGGTGAAATATCGTACCTAATGCTTACAAATATTCACTTAAGTTTGTATATTATTCGTATTTAATAGGAAAAGACCAGAAAAGGAAAATTCCAAATCAAATAATAATGCTAGAAGAGGTCAGATGTAGACTGGTACCAGAAAGCTCAATAGCATTCAAAGAAACAAATACATCGGAAAAGATATGCAGGTTATTCGCCTGCCAGTATCAGAATAACAAACCAATATAGCAACATTTTAAAAAAACTAAGATGACATATATGAAAGTTCGTATTATAATAGTCATATTATGACGTAAATGGTGTAAAAATAACGTTACCTATTTGTACGATGTCTTCGACGCCCAAATCCACAGACATGACACCAGCTTCGTTGTGAAAGATTGGGCGCCCAAATATTTTTCCAGTGAGGGAGGTCAAAGGTCATAATGCCAACTTAAAAAACCTCAGTGGCCAATATTTTTGCTATCATCGAGGCACACTTGGCGTGGAAAATACATGTAAATCAAGTAATAATTATGGTACTTTTTGTTTTTCAGTGATAAAACAGTTTTTTTAATTAACAGAAAGTCAATTTTCCAAGCAAGTGACCACTGCGGTTTAGTAATGAATCATTTCAATGTCTTAAAGTGATGATAAACACACAGAGTCTACCATATGATAAGAAGTAGCTAGGGATTACGACGATAACAAAAATACTTTTTATTATCACTACAGATTCAGATCATTCAGTTCCACTTTAGAATTTGCTTTCCATCAATCAAGGTGGCTAATGCTATTCAAAACTCAAAAGGTTTCGATCGAAGTTTAAAATCGATTGAGAATAGTTACAAACAAATATTGTTCCCTGTCCTTATCAAAAACGTTCTGGAAACACAACACGAGTATAAATACACTTGGATTTTCATTACTTCAATAAATAAAACTAATTCAAATGTCTTGACCTCAAAGAATTGAAAAGTAAGTTCCACACCAAGCAGACACATACTTGAACAAGGAAAAAGCTGCAATAGCGCTTCATCCAAAAGACTGGCATTTCTACGAATCCTAACCATGCAGAGGTAGTTACCTAGCTGCTAGTTAGGATTTATATTTACGTGATTTAAAAATCAAAATATTATTGGGATATACAATAATAGATATTTAACTTAAATAAAATTTATGAAATTCGTCATTAATTTCTGGCATGCAATTCGCTCTAATTGCAGGCATCAAATAAAATTTAATTTTTAACAATTTTCGCTACGGGGTCTTCCCAAGTGAGCGCAGGGGATTAGGTGCGGGACTACATTGCCAGGCGTTCTTTTTGGCAGTCTGTCTACACGGTATAATGGTGAGTTGATGCTCTTGTCGTTATTTTCTCCTTGTATTTGAGTTTTCTAAGTTTAATTTCATTATTGATATTGAATAGCACTATCTAAATGCTATAGGATAAACAGGAAATTTTGTAAATTAGAATCATGTATGTTTCTGGGTTTTTATCTTTTGTGATTTAAATCGTTAGGCCTAAGGATTGGCCACATGGCAACACGTTTTGGGACGGAAATATCAAATTCTGCCTTATTTAAAAATTTTATTGTTACTAAATTCGTGTTCAAGAATTACCTGTGCATTACTATTAACGTGATTGCATATAATTTCGAGGGTTTAACGAGAAAGTTTGACCAGATACTTGCAAAATCACGTGTGAATTTGCACCAAGGTACAGCAGATTATTAGACCTAAAATGGTAGTGAAAGGGAATAAAATCGTTAAGGTGATTCCAAAGATTCTTCATGTAAATCTACTGGATAGCGTGGTTTATTCTGTTGCTGCCTTAACAACTTTGGGGAAGTTGTACTGCCATTATTGCTTATTGTAGCTTGCATAGCAAGTTGGTTATTAATGTACTTTGAAGCGTGATGTAATACGTTTTGCTAAATCCAGTTTCTAATAACACATTTTTTCCGTTTCAGCCACCCAAAAAGGACGATAAGAAGAAAGACAAAGGTGGGGCTGCCAAGGCACCCAAGAAGAAGGAGGGAGGCGGTGGCAAGGCCAAGAAGAAGGCAAGAGACATTCATATTATGAATTTTGAATGTTTCTACATGCAAAATCATGAGACTAACTAACCGTTGTTTGATCCCATCTGTAGAAGTGGTCAAAAGGCAAAGTCCGTGACAAGTTGAACAACTTGGTGCTGTTCGACAAGGCGACGTACGAGAAGCTTCTCAAGGAAGTCCCGGCATACAAATTAATCACTCCATCTGTTGTTTCGGAACGATTAAAGGTCCGCGGTTCGTTAGCAAGGAAGGCCTTGGATGAATTATTACAAAAAGGTATTGGTAATTACATTGCCCATCTGCCTGATAACCAGTTATTTGGGTCCATCACAGGCTGTGTGATGTGAGCCATCAGTTGTCAGGAAAATAGAAGTTCTCTTATCCACGCTCAAGAAAAGCTATTGTCTTGAGTGCCTACAAAGGGAAATACAGATTTCCATAAATGGAAGCAAAGTACAGTATTAACACCAGATTTCTCAATTCCAGGCGTCATCAAGCAAGTTGTGAAGCATCACGCCCAGATAATTTATACAAGGACCACCAAAGGCGATGAATAGTTGATTTTCTTAGTGTTTTCGATTCAATAAATGGTTCTGAAACCGTAATTGGCGTTTTGGGTCGTTTTTTAATTTCAAAACAAAGTGATAGTGGGGTTATTAAAACTTTGTCTTCGTAAGCAGCTAACACGAGTTAATAACCAAATAACAATACTCCATTCATGATTTATAAGGCGGCACGAGGTGGACTGAGCATAGGTTGATCAGCCTCATTATGGTTCGGTGAGTTAGTAGTATTAGGGCTGCCAACACACGCCGTCTGGTCACATAATGCTGCAGGGATCTGAGCCATTGGAGGGCAAGGGTAGCCCAGATATCCTCGGGTTACCCTGCTCGTCCATTTCAACGAAACCAGGGGCCTGCAAAAAGTGCAAAGAAGTCCATTAAGTTTTGACAATTAGTGGTGCACCATATACAAGGGACGAAATAAGTATGCAATTACAATGATTTATGTTATAAAAAAAATTCAAAAGTGCCATTTAGTTTGCAAACTTCCAAATTTACTTTTCTCCCCTCGAAATTATCAATTTCAAATTATCTTGTGTAAGATGCTTCATTAAAATGGCTATTTAAAAATTATCTGACACTTATTCATGGGACCAAATACATTGCAACGTCTATGAACAAAGGGGAAATTATTTGAAACTACAGGAATAAACTACTGTAGGATCTACAAACTATTGATCACAAAGTTGTAAGAAACAGATTTTCAAAATATTAATAATGGTTAGGAAAAGTCGTTTAGTTCATGCAATGTATTTATTAGTTTATGAAGTTATCATTTAATAAACAGACAAACCCACTTTCCTATAAAATAATGTTTAAAAATATTAATAATTTAAGGAATGTCATATGCAGAATAATTTTAAATGGATCCGAAATACTGGAATTAATATTCTATAAAATTTCTCTTTAAAAATATAGCATGTCTGCAGACCAGGGTTTGAGAAATTGCTCTCGCATCTTTTGAATTTTTATCGCCATGCATTATACAAACGCATGCACCAATAAATCACTAGTTTTTGCCATTGCTACAGTATGCCCTGTACGGTATCGACATTCATATTTGCATTTTCAAGTATGGTGTAACTTGATGAACGTTTCACCAGCAGGGGTCAAATAGATCCAAAATAATTTCTGGGAGTAAAACTGGATTTGTTTTTTTGGGCAAAATGACACCTAACTGATTCTATACAGCCTCTGAATAAATTTCTATGTGCTTACAAATTTGTAAAGACATTTTTGAATCGCCCTGTACAGGGTCTATGGTGTTGTGACAAGTAAAAACCATTCAGCACTTTTCAGAGTTGGTTATGCAAAGGTCCCAAAATTCACACCAGCTTTCACACTGATGTTGCAAACTAAACTAAACAAAAACTATGCAGTTGCTCGCAGAGGCTCATAATCAACATATTGTGAAAAGTGGCAAGCTAAAGCTACTTCTGCTAAAACAAACCAATCTTATATTGCGCTTCTCTAAGAGACAAATGGATTTTAATTTAAGTACTCTTACCATGTCTCCAATTAATTCTTTCGGTGGGTGCCCAAATTCCTGCATCTGAAATTGTAAAAAAAAATGAGGAATGAAATACAAACATTGCAAAAAATACAATCTGCGGTTCAAAGTCAAGTTAGCATTGTTAGAAAAGTGCATGGCAAACCCATGGCAAATGTAAAAACGAACAAATGTTGTGAAAACAATTTGCTAAAATTTACCATTTAATAGTTAATTTAGCAAAGTCGCGTAAGAAATTTTTGACAACCCTTCTCTTCCAGCACAACAAAATAATGCACCTTTTGCATGTGATCCAAGACTTTTTCGAAGCGGACTTTTTTCACGTCTTCCGGGTCATCATCCTTCTCGGCTTCAAATTCGTCACATGCCTTCTTCATGATCTCGTACTGATTGGAGTACTTCTCGTATTCGCTCTCGGCCAGGGTCGGTCGGTTCGTCGTCAACCAGTTTGGATACTGCAAGGGGAACAGATAACAGTTGCCGCTTTGTCTTCACTGAAACGAGAATATCAGTTGCTCAAACGCACCTTGTCGACAATGTCTTTCAGAGCTGGGTACAGCAGTTCCTTGGAAAGCAGGTTCTGCATCACGTTTTTCATGATGTGCAGCAGGTCCTCCGGTTCTGATCCATCGATCGTTCCAATGTCATTGCTGAGACCAATGTTACCGAGCAGCTGGGAGATTTCCTCGTCCGTCAGGGGATTCTGAAGCACGTTAGGCATTGTCAAATTTAGAGATTCTCCGATTCACAATACATCGTGAAATTTATTCTACGTGTGGTAATTTGTATGCCCGGTAACCCAAATACAACCACGAAATTAAAATCGAACTTGGGAATTACACGATGGAAAATTGTGGTTAACGTTTTGAGCATTTCCTGAAGGACAGGATTATGGGAGGTCACGAAAACGAAAATCGGGATAGTCAACAAGGAATACAAACCCACATCAAATTTTAGGAAATTTTGGAAGTGATTTATATTTTTCAAAGTGAGCATTTCACCTAATAAAGAAATAACGATGCTATGCTTACCGATATTGCTTCGGCATTCTCAGCCAAGCCCTTGAGAGTTTGAGATAATGATTCAGCCAATCCCTGGTCGGATTCCTCGGAGGTCACTGAAAGATAAATGGAACACCTCCCTAGTTAGAATACGGTGTTTTTATTGACAGGCCCAATATTGCTTCCTGCATCCGCTCATCCTACTTGCACGTTGTGTAGCTTCTGCCATCTTTAGAAATCCCTCCCCGAGCATTTGGCCTTCGGCGATAAAATTCTTCATTTCATCTTCGAACTGTGCAGCTGCCTGCTGGAGGAAATCTTCACTCCATTTATCAGCAGTGTCACCTCCACCCAGCAATGTGGCCGCAGGGCTAGCGTTTGGTTTAGGGGGTTCGGGTTTCTACAAAAAATTAGCAGGAAGCCCTGTTATTGAATGACTGAAAAAGTTGATCACGAAACTGCTCTCCCTTCTATAATTCTCAAAAAAAAATCGCCATAAATGATTTAGTTTCCTCTTTTTAATACCGACAGACAGACCACAAATTCTTTAAAAGTCAACAGGAAAATGAGGGATATTTGGTAGGCCTACATCTATGAGGAACAATCATAGACATTGCAAATCAGGTCGAAACATGGGGCAGTTTCAAAACATTACAGGAATATTTTCGGTCTGTATCAAACAAACCGGGAAAGGAAAGTGGGTTCAGTTTTCCATAACTTGACTATGTTGGTAATATTTTGGCATGGGTAGCATCAAAACATCCTAAGCATCAGAGGCAGGGCCATGCTATGTGCTCTGCTCACTATACACGAGTCCACATCTTACCTTTACGCTTGTTGAGGGCATGTGCACAGGCTGCGGCGACAACACTGGCTGGTAGAAGTCCTCCAAGGCACCTAAAACATTGTATAACAAGTTTAACAATTGCTTAACATTGTATAACATTGTATAACATGTTTAACAAAAGCTCAAAGTGCAGATCATCTTGTATAACCTCGAGAGGAATGCAGTTGGAAGTTTGAAATTCGGGACCAGATTCGCCTATTAACTGCAACAATGCAATTTGTAACAAATGCAATGTGTGTGTTACGGTAGCAGTTCCGTCAAGAATGCTACTTCGCCCAGGTTCATATGCTCGAACACAGCGTGCATGCAGCTTTGTGAAATACGAGTCCAATCTTTGAAAGGTTCGTAACTGCAAATCTTTACTATGAAAAAACGCTTGAAAAGTGCGGGTTGATATACATAAAAATCTGGTTACAACCTTAACTCTCGGCAATCTTTTCTGAGCATTGGAAGTTTGTACTATGGCAGCTCAACTCAAGTACCAGAGTATACGATTGCGCATCATCAATATTCGAATTGCTAAGCTCAGATTCTCGCACACATCGCAAGCTTCAGGTTCTGGAGGATTGTTTACTGCACCAAGTGACCCAACACTGGATGCTCGGCAAACTCAGCGGATCATTGCAATAGCATTAACTTCACGTTAGTTGTCAGTTTGAGAGCAAAGAGCTAAAGTTACAACTGAGAGAACCTCAGGCAAGTTTCAAAAGGCTTAGTTGCTCATTTTGAGAGCTTAAATCTCTCAAGAGTTAACAGTAACATGAGGACACATGATTGAGAGCACTGAAAACAGGTCTATTCCTGCCTCTAAGAATTCCTACAAGCCATGGACACCAAAAAGTGCCACTATCCCTGAAGTTCTCTCAATGGATACATTCGCTCTCTGCTCTTAAATGGACTCCGAGAGATGATCAGGTAGTTTCGATATGGGTCGAGCTTTCAAATTCTCGAATTCTTGACTGAATTGTTGCCTTAAACTGTCGGAGCAATGTAGCCGATCCTTGAAACAAATATCTTGCTTGATTGTTTTCTTGAAATGTTGTTACAATCTTGCTGTAATGTTTTTGTATTACTTTGGTAAAGCTACCTTTCCACGACATGGCGTCCTGGACGCTAACTGTGAAGTAATAAATTGAATTGAACTATCTCAGCAGAACATTCCCAAATTTGCCCAACCTGGCGATTGAGGTCATGTGCGACCATGCGAGCAATAAGAGCGGCATTAGCCAAAACGTGTGTTAAGGCTGCGAATTTCCTTCGAGCATGTGAAGCCAGTACGCTTAACAACTGGTGGTTGCGAATTCGCAACTTTTTGATGAATTTCTGTCCATGCATTCCACAATGTGGGGCGTATATACTCACTGTCCAGCAGGTCGTCCAGCTCCGGGTCGGGTGTCTTCTTCTCATCTTTTTCGATGTTCGGACCTTCTCGGACGTTAGAAACTTCGTCAGCACCGCCGTCCTTCGGTTCCGTCGTACTTTTGCTGGAATCAGCCATAGTTTTCTACGACTGAATCACTGGATGGAATGACATTGGCAATTTCTAAGGTGATGCTGAAGCGCACGGTTGGGAAAGGGAGATTTCTGGGCATTGGAAAGCGAATCGGGGACAAAAGGCGTGCACAAACTGACCTTCATAGATGAGAGTCTGGTGGAAGATCCCTCCGAACGCAGAAATTTTCGAAAAGAAACGGAAAACAACAAAGAAACTTGTGCCGTTTTCCTCCAAACCCCTTCGTGTGCTAGACACGCAACCCTAGTGCTGCCCTCTGGCGGAAGGAACGCGGCTGAAATTGAAGCCGATTTTTGGCAGGTGGCCATGCTGGAGCTCGTGGCTGGCGCACTAGAATTAATAAATGGCAATAAAACTGTAAAAACATTCAACAAACACGAGCAATAAATACAAGATAAGTACAATGTCTTACGCTTTATTTAGAAGACATCTTTTGATGTTACCTTCTGACGTTTTCCTTCAAATAGCTACGACATTTCCTCATTCTGTTTGGTCAACTTTGAAATTTTTATTTATTTTTTAAAATTTTTATTACATACTTATAAAACAAATGAATAAAATATAATAATTATAGGCCAAATTCGTTTATGACATTCTAATGTTCCCTATGTTTTTCGTGTAAGTTGTAGTGTTTTCGGTAGTACTTTCAGGTTTTCGAAGAGTTTTATCTATTCTGCGGTTTTATTTACTTGGAATCATAGTGCATAAAAATCTGATACGATGAAATTAAAGACGCCCAACATGGCGGACATTCGATCGGTGGCGCCACCTTACGCAGCATCCCAGCAGCATTATGACGTTGTACTTAAATTCCGTGCTTTTCGGAGGTATCACATTCTGGAAACGTGATCAATTTAAAGTCCACCAACCACCGATCGGACGAAGCATTTGCAAGTCATGAAGCTAACTTGGGTTAACAATTCGGACCTTTCGAGGGCTTGCGACTGTAGCGAGACAGGCGCAGCCTCTCCGTGATGCTTGATGTACATTACATATAAGAACAAGACATAATTAAGGTTTGCATGGAGTTGCGTTTATTTGCGAAATCTCAAACACCAAGGATTCTTCTCTCTCTCGACCTTGCCTTTTTCTGATCGAACACTGTCAACGTAAGTAATATTTGCTTTTAGCGGAGCTCCGAAGGCTAGCCTTCAGTGCCATTTTAGGGGTCACACAACATTTATGTGATTCGAATGAGGAATGATAAATTTCTCTAGATAATTTTCTGAAGTCATTGAAGTCTGGGCTGAAGCCATTGCAAATCCATTTTTTCTCAGACTGCAGACTTCAGTGATTTTGCCAAACTTTAACAGAACTTCATGCACAAAAGCCAGAAAGTCATTGAAGTCCCATTGACGTTACAAGACTTGCTGAAGGCCATCGAAGTTTTGAAAGTGTTGTTAACCCCTCTAAATGGCACCTATAAATTTCGTTGTCAAATATTACAGGGTCCCACTTTCTGGAAAATCAGGGATATGAAGATGTCAGGGAATTCGTGGAAATTCGTAAAAATGTCAGGGAAATTAAGATAGCTTGCATCAGCCAATAAAATTGTCATCACCTTTTATACAAAAATTGGGATGAAATCCCACATTTTTCTTATTTTTTTTTTAAATGGGAACCCTGTGTTAGTAATTATGGTATGGAAAAATAGGAGAGATGAGGTTAAAGCACTATTTCCCATAACAAAATGGCGTCAACATTTAAAAGCGTCATGTACCAGGGTTATTTTCCATAACACGAGTTTGGGTGCTTGATGAACAATATACTCAAACGTTTGCATTTCAATTGTAGCAAAATGGCATTAGAAAATAGGCCTACGTAGAAAATGGGAATGTGAATTTTCGTGTTAAGTTACATGGCCAGGTATGCCTGAGCAAAGTTCATTGACTGCCAAGTCCTTCTTGTCCGTTTTCAGCACACCAATGGAGTTCCAAGATTATGATGACGAGAGCATGTTCGTAGGCCAGCTTCGTGACTTCTCTTCGCTGGACCTGGAGCAGGGTCAGATGGAGAGCTACTTGCACCGGACATTCATGGAGAACCCGTCGGAGGAGCACGGACACTTCACCGACGTCCGTGCTCTCTCCTTCTCCCACAACCGGTTGACTGCTGTTCCAGCATTGGTGCCTCGATTCAAGAATCTCCGGAGCCTGGATCTCAGCTCCAACCGCCTGACCAGCCTGGACGCTTCGATATTGTGCCTTCGCAACCTGGCCAGCCTGATCGCAAAGAATAATCTGCTGGATGATAACGCACTGCCAAAGGACTTTGGCTCCATGCACAAGTTGGCAGAGTTGAACCTGAGTGGGAACCGCTTACAGACCTTTCCATCACAGGTCGTCGAGCTGACCAACCTCAGGTTCCTTTATGTGGGGGCCAACCAGATCACAGAAGTTCCAAGTACGGTGCGGCATATGCAGAGGTTAGTAAGCTTGATTTGGTCCACACAGAAATGTTACATTTGACAATGTTATTTTCGAACCAAGCCTATGGATACTATTTCATTACTGATGCTTATCCATGTTTTGCTTCTCAAGTCAGTCAATAACATCAATAATGGTATCGTTTTGCAGTGTGCTGGACACCAACCTCAATGACCTAGTGACAGAACATAAGGAAAAGATTTTCTTTTATAATTTCAAAGTGTCAAGAGCATATTTTCAAGGTTTGATCCAAAATAGAATGATTCAAACTGCACAAACAACACCATTAGAAACCAGTTAGTATCGGCAATAAAATTTCACTCTGAAATGGAGATTCGTTACGTGTCACATGATAAGCCCATGATGCAAATTTTATGCTCGCCTCAGTGTCATTGTCATTGGCAGGGTTTGGCGCATGGCCCAGTTCGAAGCCGTAACGAATAAAAAGGGTTATCACTGTGCTTCGGGGAAATTCATGCCAATTTTTGAATGATTGGATTACATGAAGCTCGTGTAATGAAACTGCCATTAACCTTGAACTTTGAAAGGAAGCTTGGAGGCTACAGTTAATTTTGGTTCAATTGTGCAAACTAGGTTAATTAGGCCTATATATGCTTTATTAATAGCAGTAAGGCGTTAAGTCAGCCCACAATACTCTTGGAACATTACCCAAATTTCTGTTATCAAAGTTTATCACTTGTTCTCAACCTTCAGTGGTTTTGTCTTCCATTGTTACCCATTTGCTTGAAGACTGCGTGTTTTGACAGTTAATTTTGTTTTCTAAAAGATCATTTGAGAAATAAAAATGAAAAATCGTTTTCAAAACACTTTAGCGTTATGTAACGAACCCCTTTCTGTAAGGCTATAAAAGCCCTTTCTAATGACGCCATTTTCTGCTTTTCAGCCTGGAAATGTTGCATTTGGGTGGCAATTTGCTGACGGAGGTGCCTGCTGAGGTCGGCTGCCTCCAAAACTTGGAAGCGCTAATCATATGCGAAAACAGGCTTGAAAGCTTGCCATCGTCCATTGCCCTCCTGAGGAACTTGCGCCACCTGGCCCTGCACCGCAACTGCCTCACGACACTGCCACCCGAGATTGTAACCCTACAAGGGTTGAATGAGGTAAACTAAATTCTGTCTTAATGGCAGGGGCAGCTAAGAATGAGAACCTGAATGTTTTTTTTCCAGAAAACCAATTCTTGTAAATGTTGTCATATTAAAAACTCAATGGACATCATCTTGGTGATCGGTAGTAGTAGAAATATAATTAGAATTGACACGATCAATACATTTGTGGCTTTTATTAGCACGACGTTTCACTGACCAAACAGGTGCGACTAAATTATTTAACGAAAATTTACAAATTTCACCCATTTATTAACTCTCATTTGTACATTCTCGTTAAATAATTTAGTCGCACCTGAAGAAGTTGTTGGTCAGCGAAACGTCGTGCTAATAAAAGCCACAGACGTATTGATCGTGTCAATTCTAGTTGTATTTGTCGTATTTGAATTAGTAATTTTCTATCTCTCAGCCATTCCTGATTTTGGACCTAGTCCATTGTCCATTTGCAACTGCTTTGCAAAATTAATAGCACACTTTGAATCAAATTTTCTTTTTCAGCTTAGCTTGAGAGACAATCCTCTGGTGGGACGCTTCGTGCGTGACATGATGTACGACCCACCCACGCTGCTTGAGCTGGCTGCCCGCTGCGTGAAAATCCGCAACATCGAATTTACCAAAGAGGACTTGCCGTGTAACCTAATCCGGTATCTCGACAACGCGCAGAGTTGCGTCAATCCCAAATGCAAAGGCAAGGGTCCCTCAAATCTATGCTGCTATTTTACATGCCGAAATTCGAAAGTTCCAAAGTTTTCGGACCCCTTGGGAAATCTCATTTTTGATGTGCTGTTCATTTGCTCTCTTGCAGGGGTCTACTTCGATGTGTGTGTTGAGCACATCAAGTTTGTGGACTTCTGCGGCAAGTACAGAATCCCCCTGTTGCAGTACCTATGCTCGCCCAAATGCCGGACGTCGCCGGCCGTGTGCAGCAGTGATTCTGAACTCTCTGACGAAGATGCATGTGTCCCCGCAAGCAGGCTCAAGAAGGTGCTACTGGGCTGAGCTTGGCTCGTCAGTCGCACCTGAGCACAGACTCAAGTCGGGTTTTGAGGTTCAGTCAAAGTGATCGGCTCTCCTAATCTGACAATGCCATGTGATAAAACCGATTAGAGATTTCTACATTTGCTATGTATTTTATAATGTGTTCGCTTGCATCCTGTGGATGGCTTAAGTTAAGAATGGGCTTGCTTACTGTACCATTCTGACTCAAATAGTTTCAGAACTACTGCCTTTAAGGGGGAGACAACCACTTTTCCCAGTGATTTTGTACCGTCGGAGTCCCGCCCAGGGGCGTGAA
>JAQGAF010004036.1:0-15506 GCA_034687865.1 Kryphioiulus occultus
GCAGGTTTGCCATACTGTTCAAATACTTTTTTTGCAATGAAAATTTAAATTTTATTTTTTTTTAAAGTCTATCTAATGTTTACAAATGTTTTGTTTTGTTGTTACGTAAACTGTGCAATGTAACCGTTATAACAAATATGCTTTGAAATATGTACTCGTTTTCCTTTAATCGTGAACAACAATTCTTATACTGTTCAAATACTTTTTTTGACCACTGTACATGTATATGACATCAAGCTGCTTTTTCCAGACAAATGTTTGACTGATGTAATGTCATGCATTGCCAAGTCTGGCATTTCCTCAAATAAATACAAATCTTTGTAAGCCTACATTGCGTCATCCCAGAACAGAACCTATTGAAGATATGAGCTGGGTGCCATGTTGCACGATTATAAGGTTGAACATATGTCTGGTCAAATGCTCATCTCTAATTGGCATTAAATGAAGGAAGAATTATTACCGTCATCTAGCTGGCACGAGAATGATGGTGTGACTGTGTGCACATGTAAGGTACATGTACAAAATACTGTTTCCTACATTATTCTTTGGGTAGATTGCAAAGGTGTCGACTATCTGAAGACGGAGGCAGGCACACTGGAAATGTCTCGGCAGCTAATTTTTTAATGTTCTAAAGTTTTTCTCATCCAAAATCAACTGGTTTTCTTTGGCAAAGATCAAAGTCAAAGGAAATACCAATTTAATTACTGTCACAAGGGTCGTGTGAAAATGATAAATTCAGTAAAATTAAAAACTGCCCCCATATTTCAAGCCCCATTTAAATTGATGACACATACAGTATGGCTATATCAAAAAATCTGTCGCAATTGTTGTGATGACATCATGACAGTCTCACTGAAGCTACTTAAACGTATTTTCACTTTAAATATCATAATAAGTAATATGTCGGAGAAAAAAAGTGTTGCTAGAAAACAGATATAACTTCTCATAGCTTCCCACAGCACACTTTTTGAAGGTGATTTTTCTGTAAATAACTTCAAAAGTGTTTCTTGCTTTCATACTGGAACCGTGAGGGTAATTGCTATCCACCATTTATACACCATCAAGTTTATCCAGTGCTTTATGGACAAAATCCCTCTAAAATTTGGCTCATTGCATGCTAACATTATTAAGTAACATGGACATGCAACAACTGACCTGTTGGTGACCCGTACATCGTAGCCATATATTTAGTACAACGCGACGGTGACATAAAATTCGGGACATACGAAATCGTTATAGTAAGGAAAAAAAGGCTAATTTTAGAAAACGCAACATGATCATTGAACATATGATACTAACGAGGAAATAGCGGAGAAAAAATCAAAGTTCCGCACATTTCGAGCAGGCACGTGCCATGCCAGCGTTGTCATCCATTCCAATTTCCACCAAACGAACATGGGATCAAAAGTCTTTTAACAGAAGCGCAATAATCGACTTGCTAATCCTAACCACATACCACACATACACATAATTCAAAAATCCCAACGCAGTAAAGCAAGCACAGTTACAACTTAGTGAACTTACAAGAGTATCTATTGCGGGAGCAATGATGCGTGCGTTATTCATGGGAGGGAGTTTTCTGCAATAAGCTTTCGTAGATCTTCAGACAAAAGCAATTTCAAATCGATAACATGGGGGCTTCCTATATTCCAAAATCTTGAAAATTTGACGAAGTCCAAATAATCCTTACCTCATAACAAGACTGATCCTGGTACATTTTTGGAACAACAATCAATCTAGCGGTTTCAAGATGAACTATACTGTATCCGCAGCTACAGTATGAACCATAATTGTGACAAACTTACCTTGACAGCATGTACATGTAATGGCATGATTTACTGTACCTCAATAAGGGCATGATAAGATTATACAGTGTAATACTAAGAACACCCACGTACAAAACGACAGGATAAGTACGTGTACATTAGATTCTCACTGTGCTCAGATACGTGTTGTGATATTGAACGGTGTATTTACTGTTGGAACCAAGCTAAAAAAAATCAGCTTCATGTGAAAACGTCTGTTAGTTACTGCAATAAATACATTACTTTGAAATTAGTTTAAACGAACAGTTGAAAATAAATTCATGTTTACAAGATGAAACCTTTTTGTGGTACCCTGCAATACATGCACACAAGGATGTGAATTATGAATTGAAAGCTTTAAGATCATGATAAACTTTTATTTTCCCGCTTTTTTGAATCTGTACAGTTTACCATAAAAATGCAATGCATGGAAAATAAAAGACCTCAAATGGCTGTCACGATCTAGCTTAATTTCAGAAGACAAAATTATCAGATAAAATGGCAAGAAATATCCCAACATGTTGATTTTCAGCTGAATCAGGAATGCAATTTCTCCATCTTCAGCATTTCATCATTTTAAAAACTACATACACAAACACACTCATTCTGGCTTTTCTTTATACTTGAACTGAAACCAAGTGTTAAATGTATAGTATATTGCCACGAATCTAAAAGCATGAAACAAAATTCGAAAGAAATGTGTTAACATACCAATATAACATATTACCGAAGAAAAAAATTTCATTTTTAAACCATCTACAGTGTACATACAGATTCCTTCTGCAAATGCATTACAGTGTAACATTTTATCCCATTCTTAGTGTGTGTAGTTTTTAAAATAAATGCAATACACTACATACGTTTTTTAGATGCTGATAATGCATATCGATTTAAGTAGCAATTCTCTTCTCGTTCTGTCCATGCACGGTTTTACAATATTGCCAATGGAGATGCCAACTACAGTCAAATCCAACATGGAGACAAAATGTTATTTTTTTAACGAGATGAGACCATGCACCCCAATGATATTTCGTTAGGTTAAAATGTCCCTGTGCTACACGAAGTATAGAAAAACGTACAGGGTCAACATATTAATGCTATGCTAAGGATTGTGTGCGACAATTTATACATCATCTCCCAATCATCACATAATTCACTATAATAATGACTCAGGTGGATGATTCTCAGTTTCTCCCCTCAATCTCAGGGAAAAAAATTTAAACGAAAAATGACTAGTACTACACTTCACAAGACTGGCAGATTTCAAAAATCTATGAAACATAAGTTGGAATGGAGGATACAAATATACATCTTAAAAGTGTCAAATGATTGTGTGAATGTGTCTATATTTGCTTTCAGGCTGATTGTTCAGTTTAGCAGCCCCAAATTCTTATCAGACAAGAAATCGCCTAGTGATGAATTATAAAAGAGAAAACTAGGAAGGGAAAATTAATAAAAAATAGTAATTCACCCTCTAAAGAGACCTCTATCTGCACTAATATACTTATGAAAACAATGTAATGTAATTTTACATTTTTTACTTATCCAGACTATTTTAAAATGCTAAAACGTTGTCACATTATTGTGGTTCAAAATTAAAATCACAAGATACGGGTTAGACATTAAAATTTATGGATTTTTGATGAATGCAAAATTTAAATCATTGTGACAAGTTGCATCACAACTTGCCAAAGTTTGCTGATTAACTCCTATTTTTCGAGAATAATCCTTCCACCTTTTAAAACAAAAAACTTTACCAATAAACTTATTTATCTATGATATTTAGTTTTGAAAACGACCACCATTCCTGCAAAAAGAACTTTAATTATATGCAAGATCCAAGGTCTTTGCAATCATCCAAGATGGCGCACAACTCGCCTGCTTTTTGTATGATCACTGATTAAATCTGCAATGTACTAATGGATATCATTCAAATGCTCAATGATGGAGAGATGAAAGTATGAATCATCAAACATTCAAAATAATCACATATACTGATGAAAAAATACAGCCACAAATCAATGGACAGTTTTGACTAAAGAGAATGATGAAGGGGTTAAGCTGGTGAAAGAATTTACAAACGTAGCCTTTGTGTAGACTGTTTGCAATGGGAATACAGAGATATGACTATACCCATGGGCCAGAATATTGTATCACCAACCACTGATTATGTCACAGATTCCATAAGGAATGCATTGTTTAGGTTTATTAATTACCCTCAATTTTTCTTTCTAGCGATCTCCAGGGATTCTTTACCCTCATGTACAATGTGTCTTGGTGGCCACGACAACTATATTTTAAACTACAGTGTACTAATGTTTGAATGCCATGATTTTACACTTATCAGGTACACACAGCATGGTTAAAACATAAGTATATTGAGGCTTGATATTGGTTGGGAATCAAGCAAAAGTCCTTTTTCATCACATATAATTTTTTTAGGTCTGATGATGGCAAAGCCATCGTCATTCAGATTTGCAGAGAATAAAAATTTCACAATAATTAAAACCGTTCGTAACCTGGATCTTTCAAACTATATCTTCATGCAATGTCACATGAAAATCATGTCTTCCATAGCAGCGCCATTTACTGATATCTCAAAAAATGTTTCAACATTTAGTGGATGAAGGTTAAACTTGATTGTGAAACTAGCCATGGGAATGCGTATCAAAATGCAATTTCTGATGAGCATAAAAGTGCAATCACTTATACTGAAAATGCACTGTTTAAAAAAACCTCAGTTTTGACCTCAAATTCTCATTTTCGAAAAACTAACCTGTAAAACGCAAATTAATTATAAATGAACATTGGTGATGTTCAATTCAGACTGGTTTCAAATGGCATCAAATCCCTTGGAGTTCATTCATGATCACTAGAAATTATGGGGTGTGAATGAAAAATGTTAATGTGTGTGACTGTGATAAATCAACAAGACAAAACTTCTGTGGCTACGAAGTGGGAAGAAGAATACGTAGAAGAAAGCCTTGCAACGTGTGGAGAGTACCACAAATCAACACAAGTTCACCAGTTGGGTTCTGTTATTTTCCACGAGATACGATGAAGGAAGGAAAAAGATGTGACGGGACAATGCATTCAGTCAAACCTCGATCCACAAGTTCCACTATTCAGCATCTGGTCCATTATGTCACACACATAACTGGCAACGTCAACTGTTTCGGTGTCGGAGCGCTTGATGAACGGGTGCTCCTATATTTAAAATTTAACCAGGTGGAATATTATCAACAAAGGCTCTTTATGATTGTGGTCACGAGGGACTAAGTCATCAAACAGTTACCCACCAATAACTTATTGTATTTTGGGCGTTCTGTTTCGTCCTTAATTAAACTGCAAACAAAAACATTTATTAGCTAAGTGCAAGTAAATGTGAAAGAAGAGGGAAAACAAATAGGGATGTAGCTACCATGTGTTCACAAAGCTAACAAATTCATTAGTGAAACTGTTGCCATTTTCATTTGGGCTTAGACGAGGAGGTTCCCCTTGAACTACTTGGGTAAGCTGCTCAAACACACTGTTCCATCTTGGGTATGGAAAACTGCCAGTGGCTAATTCAATCTAAAATTTATAGAAATATACATCAGTAACAAATACATGGTAGAACATTTCACAATTGCATGGTGGATAAGAAAATTGCGATATCTATTAATTTACCAATGTGATGCCTAGGCTCCATACATCAGAACGTACATCATAACCTTTGGCCTTTTGAGGATCAATTCGTTCTGGCTGAAAAACAGCATCAAAATATTGTGAAATTGTCCATTATTTGACAAACAGAATTTGTGCAATATCAACAAAACTTACTGCCATGTAAGGCCTGCATCCGGCATCTCTTGTTTTTGCAATGGAATCTACCAGTTGGCCACTGATACCAAAATCACATAACTTAATATTCCCACGTCGATCAAACAGTATGTTACTAGGTTTCACGTCTGTATATGAAAACATAAATATGCAAAAAATTATGAATCCTTGCAAAGATAATTTTTGAAAGTACGTACAAATTATGAATTGAAACATACCTCTGTGGATAATTTTTAGCTTTTCTTTCAAATAATTTAGTGCTTTAACAGTCTGAAAAAATTTAATGAAAAAAATGTAAACAGTTTTGTCACCACATGTTTATCAGCATTAAAAAATAAACACTCACAGCTACTGTTATTTTGCCTAGAATATTTTCAGGTATCCTTGTATTCAACCGCTCATAAATGAATTTATAGAATTTGTCCAACGATGTATCCATGACCTCCATGCAAATCCAACAATCTCCCTGCACAGAAAAATAAAACAGTACAGTCGTATAGCAGCTAGTGCCACAATGATGTTCAACTGGAAAAACCTAAAACTGGCTAATGAGACAATGGCAAAAAATGTTTAATGAAGTTCAATCAGTTTGTTATTAACAAATGTAAACAGTTAAAGATTCTATGTAAAATAAATATATTTAGAATTTCTAAATATCCAGAGCACAAAATGATCAGCTAGTAAATTATAAAATAAGCCATGAGAGTAGCAAATAGCAAAAGGGGCAACATATTAAATTTTCAACTTTAACTAAATATTCACACTATAAACAAACCTCTTTAAATATAGCTCCATAAAACTGTACAATGTAAATACAATCGTTGCTTTTCATGACTACTTCAAGATCCATCAACAGTTCCTTCTGCTCCTTTTCATCTACTGTGGATCTGATCCTCTATAATTCAAAAAAATTAGTTAAAGATAGGCAGATTAAGATTGGTTTAGCTGAAAAACGGGAGCAAAGGCTGTGACTACCTTCACTGCCATGACAGTTCCACTAGCCATGTGACGCATTTTGTTGACAGTCCCAAATGCTCCTCTACCTATCTCTCCCAAATCTTGAAGGTCATCAGCAGTGAAATCATATGTCTGCACAAACCAAAACATGAGTAATACCACACTGCTGCGTTAAATGCATTTTCCCAATGAATGCTAGTGTTTGCCAATGCCTACAAACCAATTACTCACCATATCGGGTGGTATTTTCAGCTTGCCTGAGGTAGGAATGCTCTGGGAGGCTGGAATCCTGCCTCTGTCAAAAATAATGCATAATAAAGTCAGTTGAAACGAATGAGTCAAATAATTTAATTAATTACACATGTAGGCAAATGCAGCCTTTGCTTCCAGAACATGAGAATTCATTCATTATAAAAATCAACATCATACAATGATGCAACACTTCCAGATATACTCTCATATATAACTACACCCCATGCGTAAATTAGTTGAAAAAGGTGTCAAAACAAAATTAGTAATGACTATGATATTATGATTGAATGGCTATTAATTATATCTTGCAGTTTCTAAATGCTAACAAACATTCATCCATTTTCAAAGGTTGCTATCACATAGCCTGAATAGCAAACTAGATTATTTAACTGTCAAAACTGCACTAGAACACACTAAAAGCAAACGTGTTGTATAATTTTTCTATCACAATTCTGAAAAGAATATTCCTAAAGAAGAAGAAAGCTTCCATGAGGCTAAGGAGTTACAATTTCACATAGGTTATAATTGCATTACAATAAAGTATTGCAGTGCTATAATAGTTTAATATTGTAAAATGCTCATATCCTTTTAATTTGGGTGATGTGCATGTGCAACACTTTGCATTTTTCTTTGCATACCATGGACATACCAGCCATTTCTAATAAAGGAGCGTCCACCCATTATGTATTGCTGATTTTCTGTATTTTTGTAGCCCCCCCCCCCCCTCCTCCTCCTTGTAACACTTTGTACCAAATTATTCTAAGAAATAGTTCAAAATTATTTTTAATCGACTTCCCCACATACCTAGAGTGTTGAAATTTGGCACAATAAAAATCCTATTATTTGCTGAATGTTTTCATTTACCCACCATTTTTCGCTACACCTTTGCAGTGTACATGACATTACGTAACATAACCCGAACCCCCCCCCCCTTGTAACATTTTGCTACTAATCACAAACCCCCTCCCTCCTCCTCTAGCATTACAATTTGTGGACACTCCTAAGGTGGCATGAACTTTATTTTTCATCGATTATTAAAGATTGGATTGGCACAATTTTCAATTAATCTTACTGAAAACCATATTAACACACAAACTCAAATTATCAAAACGTCTAACCATAATTATATGGTAGCATGGATAAAACAGTGCATGGATAATAAAAATTAAAAACCATGATACAGTTTTACAAAACAAAATAAACAGTACGTTCAGCAACCCCTATATGTACGTACTCTGATAAAGTAAAATAATGCAACAACAAATTCCACGTGCAGGTATGCAACAAAATGGGGTAGAAGCATACCAAGACAATGAAAAAGTCACCTCGATTTGCGCGGTCTTTCGTAGCTGTGACTGTCGACAGATCTGAGTGGTCTATCCCTTCAAGAACAAGCCAGCGCAATAAGCAACAGATAACACAATTAAGACTCCTGTGCAATAGGCACAAGTAAAATTTGAGGTTCTCACATTTCCTGCTAATTGATCAAATATTGTACTCTTTGGTTCTTAAACCTTGCATATTTTGTGTTACCATATTTAATGTTAGTTGACGCCTATTATTTATTTCCAAGAATAAACATTGTTACTTACATGTTAGGCTGTTCTTGTTGAGGGAATGGAAATCCAAATTTATTTCGAGGACTACCTCCATCTGGACTAAAAGGTAATTTTAATTTGTTTCTCACTGAAAAAAAAAATGAA
Organism: Kryphioiulus occultus; assembly: GCA_034687865.1. Taxonomy (NCBI): domain Eukaryota; kingdom Metazoa; phylum Arthropoda; class Diplopoda; order Julida; family Julidae; genus Kryphioiulus; species Kryphioiulus occultus. Next base: position 8,540 of record JAQGAF010004036.1, read on the forward strand.
AATTTTCAATTATGCACCAAACGCAATATAACATTATTTCAACGGATAAACAAAATCCACAAAGATCCAGCTGTTATTCTGACCTTGACGACATTTTTTGTCGCACTAAATAAAGTTTAAGATGAAAAAACAGCCCTTGCAAAACCTAGTTTATAATAGATCTTATCCATGGTGGCATGACTACTAAATATGGGTGGTTTTCATACATATCTCTTATATTATATTAATTAGGCCTACCTCACAATCAGCATCAGTGATGCCATGTGGAGGGGGTTACAAAACCCAGACAACGTTACAAATACCAAAATACATTAACTAATTAAACCCAGATTAGAAAAACAACAGACAGAAGAATGGTCATGGCCGATTTTTGGCAAATTATCCTGGCATTCGCATTGGGGACAGGACTGGGAAACCACAAAACTCCCAATCAAGATACCTGACAAGGGATTTGAATCTGTGCCTCCCAGATGCAAGGCTAATGGTATTACCAATCAGCCTACCTGCTCTGTCTAATACTGGGCCTACATGTATTGAAAATCACATTCGCTTGTACACCGTACTTTCACATGCCGTCAGGTTTATCAGGTCTTCAGTAGACCAGCCATCCCATACAGTTACGATTTCTGGTGATATTAGTATCAAATTGGAGAAGGCTATTCTTAGGCATAAATAGGCATATAAAATGTATAGATTGTATTCGCTGGGGACCTTGAAACCGCTGTTTATTATTTAAATAGCATTCCCAATGAATCCCAAAGGTATGAATGACAGGATTTACTTTTAATGATTGATCCTGGATCGATTTGGCATTCGATCACGTGTGAATTCCTGATGATTCACACCTTGAAACTCATCCATGTTATCAAACATCTTTCTAATGTGAAATGTTAGACACCATCACTGAGAATTGTTCAAGGGTGGGAATATAGCAGAAGTATAATATTTGGTCGTGGATGAGATCACCGACACCTTAAATCTGCCATTTCAATCTTGCATACACACTCATGTACAAGGGTACTGTACCTCAGTACCTCTTGCATATGGCAGCATAAAGGAATCTTGCCAGAAGGGTGGGAAGAAGCAAAGTTGTCAAAGAATTTTCAAAAGTACTATAAGAGTACAATTGCTCAAAATAATAGGAAAACAACAAAAACGCCAATCAAGTGCATGTACTAGCCTTGGGACAAAACGTCATCACTTGATACTTGCACTATTTATCAGGCCTATCCACAGATTGGACATTTCAGTATTCTCAGTGCAACAATTATTTCATTAGAACTGAGAAAATGCACACATTTATTGAGGATATATCTAGCAACTTGCGTCTCACCTCTGATGACCCAAAGAATTGTCATACAATTTAGGGTTCAGAATCGTGATTGATCCCTTCAATTATTTTAAAAACCCTGAGGGATGACAATTTATCGTACCGATGTATAAGTGAATTCAGATAAGAATCTCAGCTTACCAGTTTGCCGCTAAACTGATTAGCCGCAAAAATTGAATTGAAAAAAATCACTCAAATAGGCCTACATCAATCTTCGGAGTATTGCTGAAAGCGATCAAGCCAGCACGCCGAAGTACAAATTCAGTTAATCCCCCCATAGTAAACATATACCGACAATAACACAAAGCGTCATAGTAAGGAAATAGTTTTTAGTTTCATAGATACCTTGATTTTGTGTAGGGGAACACTTCTGATCCGCCATTTTGCTAGTTTTTAACCTCAAACAAAGGCAAAGTCTGCAGTGTTCGCTGTCCTCTCGAATAAATTAGAAATTGACGATAACCACTAGATGAAATGCGGTCGCGAAATGCTCTTAAAATACCGTTAGACCGGCTTCCAGTTGAGCTAAGCATGGATTCAGCGTATTAGTCATCATTTCAGCAAAATACATTGACGGTTATTCAGCTCCCTCACTCACGCCTCCGCGGAAAAAAAAACCGGAAGTGATGCACGGAAAAGTTCCCAAGCGAGGGTCGTCCTCAAAATTTCACACCTGGGTTGCCCATAAAGTGCGTCACTTTAATTTGAAATTTTGGCGCCAGTACGCTATGCCTAAACATAGCAAAGGCCTAATGCTAAAAGTAATTAAACTAAGGTTATCGAGCGTAAAGAATCAATCTGAGTTTGAATCAATGAAACTTGTTCAAGAATGAAATGCACACAATTTATAATATTAAACATCTTTATCACACAGTCATAAAATTTGCATATACAACCTTCCTGCATGGTCTTTTATAAATAGAAACAGTGAAATTAGTAAGATCTATAATGCATTTGCAGAATGTAAAACGTAAAGTAGTTGTGGATTAAATTGTTACATAACGTTTTTTGCGCACTTTTGCCAGTTTAGCCTTGGATATGTTAATTTATACATATAATGGAGAATCTTTACATTAGTGCAACTAGCGCTTAATTGATTATAAAATTAGATTAAATGAGAAATATGTACTGTAATCAATTTGCCTGTAATGCTTATTCAATGAAGAAAAATTTAAGACTACAACCGGATCAATGTTTAAATTTCTCATTGAAGCCATAAGCAATTGTATTAGAGAAGTTATAAACAAGCGCTAGAAAACAATTTCTTTTTTCTGGCAATGAGTATGGGTGAAAATCCATTTTTCATGAACAAATGCTCAGTTTTATTCCTACTGCAGGATTTCAATTTATATAGCCACCCAATAAGGGTGGTCAAGCGTAATTACAATAAAACAATCAATGTTCAACAGCAGACAATTCCTTCTGGAAAGCTAACAAAACATGTATTTTGAGTCCACACCAACAAATATGGTTTCTAAAATACCTTGATCACTATCTATAAATCCGTGATACTCAAACCCCATTTAACCCCAAAGGAAGAGATTTCTAATTCTACACTACTGATATGTATGCATGAGTGGATTACTACACAAATGAGATGGAAGAAAGTGGAGTTGGCAAAAAACGCCAGCCTTATTTGCTGTAATTATAATATCGCTGTTATGTTTCATTTGTTCCACCATTAAAAGCCATCCATTCATATAAAGACTCTAAGGTGAACAAAATTAAAACCACAAAAATTCATCTGACACATAAGACAGCACCTGCCAGTGAAAATTAGGTAGCCGAACAAGTTTTTTAAATGACTCCATTAGTAAATGAAAGAAACTATGATGTTTAAAAATGTATAGTTGCATATTGACCGATCAACTTCAAGAACTTATTATGAGTGGACATCTAATAACAGATGTCTATTGCAATAAAATGCAAATTTTGTTTTCCAACAGCAAAACGGTATGATTATAGAAGTTTTCATGAAACACAGATGTAGCGCACTTTTGTGCATTATGCACTGCAGCAAAATTAATGACTGTTATGCATACTTGCAGAGTACATCTGACCAGAAGCTAGAATATTTTGCAAGCTTTGGTTAGATGACCACTACAAATAAAGATAATACAACCAAACTCCTCAGTAAAACCAGTTTAAATCGAGTTTGCGGTGATCAAATTTATACCAACATATTAGTTAGAGAATATTAATTTTAAAGTAATGGTTGGTTTCGTATAAACCAATAGAAATTTAATTTAGAATTAGAAATGATATTGGTGGCAACCACCAATATGCTTCGATCGTTGGCTTTGCCCAAACACTGCAAACAATTCCCATTTTAGCGAAATTTGAGAGTGCATCGGAATGTTATGTAAAGAGTCGTAATACGTGTTCAATGACAATGAGATATACCGCATTATACAATGAAACATTAAAACTTAACAGAAACGGGAAGAGAATCAACAACAATCCAATACAGAAACATGAACCTAGCTATGAAACAACTGATTGCATATACAATTGTGTTATTTGCCTGCTGAGTTTCTGAGTGTATCACCAAGGAACATGAATTTAGAACACTCTTAGAAACAAAATCTTCACATTTCATCTTGAAATTTTTTTAGAAACTGAATCGGAAAGTAGACGTGCTGCGCATCAACCTTCATGATTAATAAATGTCTGGATAAATAATCTGATCTGGGAAGTAAAAAACTGGAATTTTCAACAGCCAATGCACACAAAGAGATGACATTAACTTATCACAGAATCACTATATAGTTCAACAACAAACATAAAAGAGTACGATGAAAAAATAGCTACAAATCAAATTATTCTGCCTGAATGATCGATGAGGAATCTGTTTATGACGGAAGCAAGGAAGCTCTTATGCTCGGAAATCGCCAAGTAAAAGTAGACCCAATTAATCTTACATTCCTACAGTATCAATTTAGGAACGTAGCATTTCTAATATACATTTACATGAACAGAAAATGTAGAAATGGAAACCCTGTAATATTTATTTAAGAGCAAGGCTGGCCATTGTCCATACGTTCATTATCTGTAGCCAAATCTTATTCAAATACATGTACATTATATGACAAATGCTAAAAAATGATAATGTTTTTCTGTAAAGTTTGATGCATGCTTCAAATAATTGTGTAGTGCTATTCCATTTGGAAATGCTGGCATTTGAAAGTGTTATCAACGCCAAAGAAAATGAAGCCTGTTTAGTTTTGTAGTGTGCTGGGGTTGTTTCAATAATTAAACCAGTAAAAGTAATATCTTTTACAAAAATAAGATTTACAAGGATATATAATTTTATTTTTAAAACATGACTATTGTTTTGGGCAAGGTTGACAACATAGTTACTACTAGATGATATAAGGCTGAATTTTTTTTTCTTGATTGCTCCTAAACCTTTCAATGGACCACAGGCTTTACAATTCCAACAATTATATTAAACCCATATTTGAAATTTAACTTCTATATAACTGAAAATAGTTTGACGGAAAATTTCCAACATTTTGAAGTCAATTTAGTGAAACGATCGATGATGACATGTTGGAGGTGTCCAAAAATCGCAAAATAGGGATGACATTATATGAACGTCCCCTTAGAATTGGGAAAGGATGATGCCAAAAAAATGATGGATTCATGAAATTTCATGAGCCCGACATTTGATTACATGTGACTTCCATGACTACTGCGACCATTTAGAAAGGAAAATGGTTAAAAGTCCAGAAAAAGTTCCGAAGGCAAATGGCCATTTGGTACTACAGTGCTAGAATTTGAATGATGAACGTGTGGTTATAGTCTTGTGTAATATCGTGATATATTGTGAGCATTATTAAGAACCAAATCGGTTCCATAAAAGTACAACTGGTCAAATAGAAAATTACTTAAATTCTAGATCATTACAAGTTCAAGTGAGTACGCTATCTGTTGTAATTAAATAAATAAATTAAAATTATTGTTCAAAAATTGAAGCAAAACATTTAGTACCTATTAAGATTCGAACAAAATGATTGCAAATCAATGCAAGTATGTGCCGATTGTAATTAAGACGGTATTGGTCTATAAGCTTTGCAAAGGCAATCCTGAACGAGGACTTACTGTATGCATCGGAAAATTCAGCAATGTGCATTTACACTTGAAGTCATCAAGTAGGAATGCGTTCCATGCCAATCATGCACCCATTTCTACCACTCATTTATCCAAATGGTATACTCACACTATGCAAATTGTTTTCTATGATCTGCCTGACCGGACCTTGCAGCCGTTCAGCAATTCTTCGTCGCATAAGATTCGACACCAAACTTGCTATTTTCTTGACCACCCAACTGATGGGACCTAATCCAGACAAGTCTAAAGATATGCGTCCTAGATGTTCGATTTCGAAACTTTCCATTATTGGATTAGATCCTGGAGTGGTGGGTTGACGTATACGTATAAATATAGACACGTCCCGCACCCTCGCCCCAACTCGGCCGTTGAGATGCAGTAATACCCTTGGATATAGAAAAGATGAGTAAGCAATGCATTTTTGAAATAATGTGATTACAAATGATTCTAGCAATGCATGCACGAATTTATAAAAAAAAAGTTGGTATTGTCAATTCTGAACCATCCACACTAATTTATTGTATGACTGAATTGAAGAAATAATAAGTAAAATTAACACATGTTTTTACATTTAATTGTAGGTGGCACATAAGCTCAGCAATCAGGGGAGCGAGCATGTCCAACCATTCTAAGTTAGTTGGAAATGTAAGAAGTAGAGCAGAACAGTAAGCAAATGGTGTAGACATTATCGAAGAAAGATAACGTAACACAGTCCGACATAATAAGCTCAAGATAAATGTAAAATCATTCTTTCATTAATTTCGAATAAATATTGGGCAATAGTTCTTGTTCCATAGTCCTATAGAGTCAAAAAACCAAATGAGTGTGAATGGCTGAATGAAACTAGCTACATGCCATGCACTCACCTTTTGCTCCATCTATAAGTGGCTCTAAGGTCTACAAAACCCAAGTGGGCATCGAGAGTTACAGCTTGAGCAGAAAAAGTTAAATCTCCATCACCAGATCGATACACCGTAGAAAGACCCAGAAGTTGGCCCTCAGAAAACATATCAGTGTCAGGCAAAGCCAATGGGTCTAACCCGCTGCAAGTGAAACAGAACGAATAAGGAATTAGGAATCCGAATGTCAATAGCCATACTGCAAGGTGCTCGTAGCTAAGGTGCTCGTAGGTGCTCGTAGAAGCAGGGATATCGAGCTAAACCGCAATGCAAGACATTATGACAGCAGAACTAGCAAGAATTAATAAACAAAATAAATTTCACATAAACACATTTTTCATAAGGAATTATTTTCAAAATGTTTCACCAGCAATAGGACATGACCGCGTGCACAATTAGGGAACCGCAATTGAGCAACTCACCTCTGTTTGATTTGGTCCCGAGCCTTGTCGAGGACTTGGTCCATATACATGTTTGCATTCGATACACGGTCCATAGGGCAATGAAGCCCTCCTTGGATCAGTTTAATAGCATCGAAGTGGCGCAGTTCGTCGTTTAGCTTGTTCCTTAGGGCAGACTCCAAGTTGGCCAAAATCCTGGGCTTGACCCTGTCGAACGTCCCCTT
>JAQGAF010004037.1:0-15505 GCA_034687865.1 Kryphioiulus occultus
GGGTTGATGGATTACACCCCCCTACCACACGGTATTCAGTTACTGATAGTAGGGTACTGAGTTGAATTGAATTGAAAGCATTTGCGACAAATTCACTACAACCCCTTCGCCCTAATATTTATCAGTAAGTCATTTTTTCAGAAAAATTTAATTTAAAAATTTTTGCAAGAAACAGAAAGGTAGTAGTTTCCTCTACGTTTCCTTAGTTCCCACTAACATTGTAAGGAACATCTTGCAGAGGCCCTAACATGTTGATCTAAAATAGACGTTTCGAGCTAACTAAACCTGGTTAAAATGCCACAAACGCAGTCGAATGTGAGGAATGCATTTTTCGGATAAATTTGGCCCGTTTTACACCGTTCGCGAGTGCTTCGAGTGCTTCTGGGCCAAATTATGTCACCAATTTTTTTCAATGGTAACGATAACTCCGTAAATGCCTCCTAGTTACGAGAACCCGAGCCCCTCGCATCAGCGTCTCGCTGGTCTTTCGTGCCAGATAACTTCACTCAAAAACCTATAAAAAGAAAATATTATTATTAACATCATCATCATCATCATCTTCGTCGTCAAAGTCACGATAGGATTGCGACGCAGGAACATCAACAACATTTTGGTGCATTTCATTTCGTGCTTATTTTTCCATCCCTGAAACTCGTCCAGGTGTTATTCATTCCCTTCGGAAGGTTTCGCCGAAACGTAGTTTTGTCCCAAGACGGGTTTCCTAAAAATAAACTTCCAAGACGTTTAGTTTAAAGGCGCATTTAAACCAAAGAGAGAGATAGAGATCCCAGAATGGAAACGAAATGTTGCCGAAGGCAAAAGCAGATGATCGGGGAGAGAAATTTCAATTCAAAGCCACGAATTCAATTCAACTCGGTACCCAACTGTCAGCATAGATACATGAATGCCATATTGTAATTAATGTTGACAATTTTACAGGTTTAAAAAAAATACAGTTAATGTAATGCTTAAATTTGTGTCACGATTCTATTGAAAAGAAAATTTAGTAATATTTTGAAAGACTAATCTCAAATGGTAGATTTTCAATCAACTTTATCAAACTATCAGTCAACACCAGAAATACATTATCAAAATGGATTTTACTTAAAGTTTCCCCGAAATGTTTTTACCAAATTTATGAGGGATTTCTTCATAAAAAACAAAATTACCAAAATTGCAGCTTTAAATCATTTTGATAATTTCAGAAATTCTGTAATTTTTTGGTAATTTTGCAATATTGTAATTTTTCCAGGTTTTAAAAATATGCAGGGTGGTTTAATGCTTAAACTGTGTCACAGTTATATTGAAAACAATATTAAGAAATAACAATAAGAAAATGCCGTAGGCAGTTTTTTTTGAAAGACTAGTTCCCAAATGGTAGGTTTTCAGTCAGCTTTATCAAACCAACATATAAATGATGGTTTTCACGCACATTTCTTTGAAAAACTACCAGAAATACATGTAATGGATTTTATTTAAAGTTTCCTCGAAATGTTTTTTTTGTTTATTTGGAAATAATAATAACGAACGAAATTGAGGGATTTTTTTTATAAAAACTAGGTCACCAATAATGCAGTGCTATAGAAGATTTTAAAAATTTCAGAAATACATTACTAATATTGACAGAAATTAACTCCATAGACGAAACTGATGAAAAATGACCACAAATAACGGATTTTTGGTGTAACCGCTCGAAAACGTTTTTCAGACATTAATAACAAAGGCAACGCTGACAACAACTTAAAGTAATTCACCAATAATGAATAATGTAAGATTAATTTATGATGCCGTATCGAAAAGTTGCTGTGAAATTCACTCGGCAGGTCAAAAAGATACTTAGTCTCAAATACGCCACAGAACTCCTTGTAGTGTCAATGAGAAACCAGTGTGAAAGTTTAACGAATTATAAGGTCTGCCAAAATAGTTTGCCAAAACAGGCTTGAAAACAACATCAACAACAAAGAGCATTTACGTTAAAGTCCCCTAGGTGCGAAGATTTCCAACGACCTTTGGAGGACGTTTCCACAATTGCTTTCAACGCCATCCAGCGGCCATCTGGTGAAACTAAGAAGTGGTCGTTTAGGGAACGTTCAAGTATGATGTCATTGCCCAAGTAGCACGTGTCCATTGAATAAACGCTGAATTTGGTGAATTTGTAACATATAATCAACATTTAATAAACGTGATCTGTTGTTTTGAATTTACAGCAATTCACTAATATTTTGGTAAAATCAAATAAAAACGTTAAGAGTGCACGTGTAATTTAAGTTGATAATTATTACTTTCAATTTTGACATAATTATATAAGGACCGATAATAAGCATGTATAACATGCTGCTGATAACCCGCACAATTTTAGTTGCTTTTACGAATGATCTATTTCCATCGTAATACTTCTTTTTGTTTTTTCCAGGATTTTCCAGGTCATTTTTAAATTTTTCCATGACCATGAAAAATTAACATTTCATCACTATCCACTATTTTTACTTTGCAAAGAAATTTATAATAAACATAACAAAATACTTTAACAAAAACTTAGTTGGAAGATTAGGCAAACTTTTTAAATCATGATTTAACGAGTTCATGAGCATATTTTTGCCAGTATAATTTTTATCACAAAAAATTCCAGGTCAAATTTTACATCTTCCCTTACTTTTCAGGCCTTTTCCCAGACTTTCTTAAATTCCCTGACTTTCCAGGTTTTTCCGGGTCGTTTTTAAATTTTTCCATGACCATGAAAAATCAACATTTCATCACTATACACTATTTTTACTTTGCAAAGAAATTTATAATAAACTTAATAAAAACTTAGTTGGAAGATTAGGCAAACTTTTTAAATCATGATTTAACAGGTTCATGAGCATATTTTTGCCAGTATAATTTTCATCGCAAAAATTCCAGCTCAAATTTTACATCTTCCCTGACTTTTCAGGCCTTTTCCCAGACTTTCTTAAACTTTCCCGGTTTTTCCAGGTTGTGGGAACCCGGACAATTATACCATTGTCCAATTGTGTCACGGTGAATGATAAATAAATGCCAAAACTAAAAAATTCAACAGCTTAAATTGGTTGGAAAAATGTTGTTTGTAAACCAAAATTCAACGTGCAATAACTTTCCCATATTAACATCTACAAGCAGTTGACAGCCAACGTTTAATAGCTGTATTTGTTTTTGGTTGAAAATTAGTTTTGTGCTACATTGGGTTTGCAAAACCGCATGATACATGATGGATTTTAACCCAAATGCACCGTTTGGTGGTACCTCAAACAATGAAAGAAAATTTTGAGTAATTTTTTTTATAAAAAACTACAATGTCCTCGAAATATTTTTTAGTTTGGAAATAATAATTAAACAAATTTTTGGTGGAATTTTTATTAAAAAAAACTAGATTACCAAAACTATATTTGAAAAACTAGCTAAAATAATGTATTTTATGTATATTTTCCTCGAATTGTTTTTTTAGTTTGGAAATAATAATAATGAAACAAATTTTTGAGGGATTTATTATAAAAAAATTAGATTACCAAAACTATATTTGTTTAAAAGCTGTATTTGTTTTTGGTTGAAAATTAGTTTTGTGCTACTTGGGGTTTGCAAAACCAAATGATACACGATGGATTTCAACCCAAATGCACCATTTGGTGGTACCTCACCCTCCTCCAAAGAGATGACATAATACTTGAACGTCGTTCTGGACGAAGCTACGACTCGATGAAGAATTTAAACAATTAAGGATGCTTACCTTGAGCAAAAGTTGATAGTCGTTGATTCGTTGGATCGGAAGTTTGAGGTGATCTGACAGGTTCTTGTCGATCTCCCCGATTCGTTTGCTGTATTCCTGCAACGGGCAAAATGAAAAAATACTAGGATGAGTTTGTTGTTCGAGCAGCCTGTCCACTGAACGCGTGGTGGTCAAACGCCAGGGGCATCCATCAGCAAGAAAATCCGAGTTATAAAAATATCCAAAATGGCCGCGATTGAATTAAGCGATCTCCTCCGAGAGTGTTACGTAACAAGGACGACTTGAAAATGTTGGAAGATTTGCGAAGAGAGAGAGCGCAGTCGAAAGTGGATCACGGTGCCAAAAAAGCCTCCTACGGGACCCCCAAAAAATAAAGGTCAACCCGGAGTTTCAGTTAGTAATATTTATAGTTATAAAACGAGCGAAAACGCGATTGTGTTAATGCGCAGAAAGCCACTGAATGCGATTGAGACTTCGACAACAGCTTCACTTTTACAAAAAAAAATATATATATATATGAAGAATATAGGACTTTTTTCTTTAAAAAAAATATTAAAATAACTGAGTTTGTATACGATTTTTCACATTTTTTGTCACAACGTCAGAATTTGTTTGGGGGTAATCAGGGCATTAATTCTTTCCTGAAAAATTCATCCAAAGTTAATTTAACTGTTCGAACAACAACCCTACATGTCTATATGTCAATCCTTAATTGTTTAATATCTCAGGCTGAGGTAGAATAATATAGGAAATATAGGAAAAATAAAAAAATATAGGAAGAATATAGGAAAAAAGGAAAAAAATGTAGGAAGAATATAGGAATTTTTTCTTAAAAAAATATTAAAATAACTAAGTTTGTATACGATTTTTCACATTTTTTGTCACAACGTTAGATTTTGTTGGGGGTAATCAGGGCATTAATTCTTTTCTGAAAAATTCATCCAAAGTTAATCTAACTGTTCGAACAACAACCCTTATATTGCAACCCTTAATTGTTTAATATATCAGGCTGTCAAGCAGTGCGGAGGTAGAATAACATAGGAAATGTAGGAAAAATACAAAAAATATAGGGAAAAAATGTAGGAAGAATATAGGAAAAATAAAAAAATATAGGAAAAATAAAAAATATAGGAAGAATACAGGAATTTAAAAAAAAAAAAAATCAGTAAATTACTGCAGTTTAGAGCATTTCCTACAATTTAATTGTAATAGCCCAAGTTGGTATACAATTTTTCACCTTTTTTTCACATGCTATGCAAATATCTGATTTTTTTAAACATTTTCACCAAATATTTCAGAAAAAAAATTGAAATTTTCATGAATTTAACAGCAGTTGTCAAACTTTGACCACAACCCACGTAATTTTAGAAAGACTTTCGCGACCCAACCGCAGAAATAAACAAGTGTAAATATTAACATTTAAGAGAACGCTATAGGCGAAATTTAAAAAAAAGCAATAACCATAATACATTTTAAGACATTCTTAGCAATATTAATATTAAATTTTATTAATATTGGTTTTTTGCCGAAAATAGTAGGTCTACTTTTTACAAATAAAATTGTATGCGTTTAAATACTAACATTGAAGAAAATTAAGAAAACATTTAGAAGTATTAATACTCAACAGAATGTCGTAGGCAATTTTTTATAAAACAAAATTTAACATTAATTTAGGCGAAATTTTTAGAAAAACCAGATCTCGGATGATGAATTTTAGTCAGTATCTGCTAAATTTTTCTTCCCCACAGTAGTCTGCAGTAGAATATAGGAATATATAGGATTTTTTCTAAAAATATAAATAGGACTACCTCAAAAACATAGGAATCACTTGACAGCCAGATATCTATTTATTAACGAAAATCTCTGTGATTAGAAAGTTTCTGAGCGGATTTTCTCATTTGCCGAAATTGGGGACGTAAAACCCCGAACAAAAAAAATCGCAGTCAACAGAAAAACCAGCTAATAAAAACCCCACAAAGAATGAGTTGATGAGGTGGTCCAAAAAGAGCTGAGTTAGAATGGGTTGGTGGCCCTCTAAATACTTTAAGAGAAATTTGAGAGCGAAAATGCGGTTTTGGGAAGAAGAAGAAATATGGAGCGACGAGAAACCAGGGTTCAAAATCGGGGTCATTCAGTAGAATCGCTTTTAAAATTTAGGAGAAACCGTTCGCCCCACATACCAGGCTTCATCAGAGGCCAGCGAAACCTTATATCAACAAACTGTACAATGTACGAGACTATTTTTACTCGAACGAACTGGGATGATCTTTCGTCTTTTCATTGATGAGAAACGACACTTGACTTTTATTTTACATGATGGTCACCTGGATTCCTAATCCTGGCCACCATAAAATTCAGCACTCACGTGTATCTTGTGAACCTCGTAAGACGTTAAATTCGTCGAATTTTGTTAACTAGTTAACAAATTTTAAAAATATGCAGCTGATTTTGTTATAGTGAAATAACCTTAATTAATATTGAAATTTCGAAATTCACATGTATCTCGTGAACCTCATGCATAAGACGTTAAATTCGTCGAATTTTGTTAACTAGTTAACAAATTTTAAAAACACGCAGTTGATTTTGTTATAGTGAAATAAAGTTAATCCATATTGAATTTACGAAATTTCGTCAATTTTTGTTACCCTAGGTAGCAAGTTTAACAAATTTGCAGTTGATTTTGTTATAGGGGAATAACGTTAATTAATGTTGAAATTACGAAATTCACATGTATCTCGTGAACCTCATAAGACGTTAAATTCGTCGAATTTTGTTAACTAGTTAACAAATTTTAAAAACCCGCTGTTAATTTTTTTTATAGTGAAATAAAGTTACTCAATATTGAAATCTCTAATCCTAGCAAACAAAGCTACCCCTTGAAGGTATTCAATCGCTGCTAGCTGCTAGCACATCAAGCTCAAACGTAATTTTAAAACCCTTGGCGGTTGAAAGAAAGGTTAGATGAAGATAGATAATATGACAGATAAAGATAAGCGTGCGATTATCAACTATCTTCGTCAACGCTAATAAGGCCTTTTGAAATCACAAAATGCATTTGTTACATTGTGGTTGTAGGCTTAAGTTTCAACGGGTCTCAAACAACAACAAGTCACGCAATAACTGGGCCAATTGCGCGTTTTCTATGGCACACGAAAACGCGCTTTCAACCACACTCAACTACGTTACCTCTTCGTCGCATTTTCAGCCGCGTTTATCGCCGACTTAAACATTTACAGCCCTTTTAGTTTAACCTAAAAATCATTCGAACTGGATCGAAAACTGATTCGATCATTCGACAGAAAAGAACGTGAATAGAAAATGGCCGACGACGTTCCATCCGGTTCACGCGCGGATTTCGAACGAGAAAAACCGCGAGATGGGGGCGGGACTTCCGGCGCACGCGCTCCCCCTCCCGTTGAATCACGGGAAATGGAACGTTCGAATTTCAATGGTTCCATTTTTTTTTCCATTTTTCCAAGTTTGAGTTGAGTTGAAAATTTAAGGTTAATTATTTTTTCTTCACGAAATGAATGTGGGAAAAAAATGTTGTTTAGGTGGATAAAGTGACGTGCGATTGCGACCCCCATGCAGCCGGGTCTACGTCATCGGCGCTGCTAGCATATCCCGATGAGGGCATGAAATTAAACTACAAAAAAGGTAATAGTGGGCGTACGAGGGCGTAGGCGTCAGTTGAAAACGCGACGAAATCCGACTCTAGAAAGGTAACGGCGTTGAAACTAGTTTCTAAATTTAGAATCTAAAGGCGAGCTAAAATAATAGCAAAAAAAAATCGAGTGTGATGGGATTGCTGACAGCCACCGAGCAGTTGCCGAGAACGCACCACAGATGGCGCTGGCAGGCATGCAATTTTTCACGTTTTATCGCATACAAATACAGGGTTCATACCAAAATTTTTGCAACTCAAATTCCCTGAGTTTCCCTGACCTAACCCGATTAATTTCCCTGACTTATCAAATAAATAATGTCGCACGTTAATAAAATTAACTGTATTTGCAACACTACGATTAACTACACTTGCGTGCAAAAAAAAAATCGACTCACCTGCAAGAACCGAGTAAACGTCTGTTTTTCTCACAAACCAAATGTCGGATTTAAAATCTGAAAAATGTGTTTCGTAGACAATTTATTCCTCTTTATAATTCGCCTATAGTGTGAAAAGGATTTCTGCCGAGTTTCTCCGGAGAATAGCTGTACAACTCGTGCGGCTACTTCCGGTGTAGTGGTCATTTTATCGAGGAACCATTAATTAACAATATGTCCGGATGTGTGTTCATTTACCTCTGATAATCAAATTGCATTCAGAAACACTTTTATAGCCACAGGGGTACGAGAACGCACATGTCATAAATAATGCAAATTTGGGTTGCTCTAAGTTCGACATTTTGCACCTCAAATATGCATAAGGAATTTTATGCAAATTAGCCGAATTATAAAGAGGAATAAATTGTCTACGAAACACGTTTTTTCCGATTTTAAATCGCACATTTGGTTTCTGAGAAAAACACATTTTCACTCGATTCATGCGGGCGAGTCGAATTTTTTTGCACCCAAGTATATTCTCACAAGTTTGCTTGTTTCAAGATATTTTACGTTGGCCTACCTCTTTTTTGCAGTGTCAGCCGCATCCCGGAGAGGTCGCCCGTCCTCCGCGGCCCGACGAGGAGTACATGGAGCTGCCGCACCACATGCGGCTCAACAAGTCGCTGTCGTCGTCCACCATATCGCAAACGCTGATGTCCTCGTCGTCGGCAGACGAAAGTCGGGAACGCCACGCGAGCCGTCTGAAGAAGAGCAAGTCCGTGGCTGACCGCTCCGAGGCGAGTCCGTTGTTCGGCCGCTACAGCATCAGCAGACTCAACAGGCTGCAGGTGGACCACGCTTCGCAGACCGAGGGCGGAAGCGTCGAGGACTTTAATGCTGAAGACAACGACGTCAAAGTCATCTGCGCTTCGACCGCCTCGTCTTCTGTCGTGTCCAGCGTCCCAAGCTCCGAGTCCACGAGCCCCATCAACGGCAACGGCACATTCGGCTCGGTGAACCGCCGCGGCATCCTCGTCCTCCCCAACCTGATGGACACTTCTTTGGTCGGCGACAACGGTGACGTGTCCGACACCGAGAGCCTGGCCAGCATCGACGTGCTCAGCGACGAGCAGATCGCGAGCTTAATGATGGACGAGGAGCTGGAAGCGGCGGCGCTGAACCTGAGAGCAAGGGCTAGGGGCGGCGATGCTGCTTCCGCGGAGGGTAGCAAGGACCAAGGCAGCAGAAACATGACCACGCAGACCAGTGCCGTCGTGGTCGTGGCAGCTTGTGCCACGGAGATTAGCAACCACGATGCGGTGTCGTCTAGTCCTAACCCCAGCATTGTGGTGTCGCCGGATATGTGCTGTAGCAATAACGATAACTAGTCCCGCATCGCAACTAGCGTCTCGACATGCAGGGTTGGTTGGTTGGTTGGTTGGTTGGTTGTAAGATTTTTAACGTTGGCCTATTTGTGTGCACGAGTGGACATGCAAGGGCTGGAGGAAACTAGCGTCTCGACCACTAATGGAATTGCGTGTGCATACGGATGCATATCGTTGGTCGTACTTTTTGCATGCAGTCAGACGTTGGAATTCTCTTCCTAAAAATAGCAGTAAGGTTCGAGACATTCATTTCAACAATGATGTTGGGGTCCACCCTACTGCGACAACAGTTGTTGATTAAATTGGGTCGATTGATTTCACCCCTCTGCCACACGGCATATATCTGAGTTGAATTGAATTGACAATCAGTGATTGTCATGCCGAGAACTTGCAACAGACTCGTCTCCAGAAGGCAGTCATCGCTAGTTCAATGCAGTGCCAACCATCAGCAAGATATGGCGTGTGAAATATACATTGCCGATTGAGTAGTGTAGCTGCAAAAGCTGGTTTGTGAAAAAAAAAACATGGCTGGGTTTAGATCACTAATAACTCCAAAAACTAAGCTATTTCGGTTTAATCCTTTTTTGTGCCTTAAACCCACACTTCGGTAGATTTTGTTTCCACAACGTAAGACAAGAACACGTTTTTTCAGAACGTTAGCTGTACATATAACTGGTACGTCGTGTGCAATCCGCACTCGATCGGTGGGTTTTCGCTTTTCAATTTTTGTCGTTCAAGTTAGACTGTTGAAAGCAAGAACGCACATTCCATACCCGGTCAAGTGCAGATTAACGTATAATGCTTGTCAATGGCGCACAACTACCAGCCATAAGTACCAGCCATAAGTGTGGATTTAAGTTGTTAAATTGTTAGCGATCTTAACCTAACGTATTTTTTCAAATACCAGCTTTTGCAACTACGTTCCTCAATTTATTATGCAGTGATCCATCAATTGCCAGATGAATTTGTAATAAGCTTAGCTTAAGGATGTCATTCCGTGAAATTTTAACATTGCGGGTAACTCGCGTTAATATACCGTTAACAGCTTAACATTCATCGTATTGTTCATTCAACAGCAGTTCTAATGTGTTCAAAAATGTTGGGTTCCACTTCGAGGTCAGTTGCTGGCAAAAATAGTCTTTGGCAGCGTATATGTAGGAATTATTTAACTATTAATTTATTTAATGACGTACGAGACTGATGTGGATCCTACACAGCCAGCAATACTGTGAATTCCAAGTACTGACAGTAATACTGATCATGTAACAGATAAGGTGCTGATGGATTGATGTTCTGTCTCATTACTGACGCTTATCCGAATGATCGTATTTTCGGATAACTTACTGATGTGACTGTCAGTATCGAAATAATAACAGTAACGCTTAATGTGTAGGGTCGGCAAGAAACGTGCTTCGGCTTCAGTCTTATATTCTTCCATCGTTTCATATCGTGAAGGACAAAGTCAAAATTTTCATTCGTTTGTGCTCTAGTCTCAGCCTCGTTATTTGAGAAGCTTTTAAGATGTACTCGTGCCAAAAATTGACATTACATATTCGAAGCAATCCAAAATGTGTGCACTGATCGTTTGGAAATACCTCGAATCAATGAACGGGTCTTTTATACGATTCGTACGCCGATAGCTATCGATAAAATAATTAATCACAATAATGCAAAATGGATTTTAGGAATGGCAGCTAGCGACTTATAATCGAGCCACGCACCATCGGACATAAATCCATACGCATCTGCTTGTCCACTACGCCGTATCTATGTGCGCATACTGAAAATAAAACTAACTGTCAAACGTATCGATCTGATGATTCATTAAACTTGTTTTGAAAAACTAAGTTAGATCAGGTGATGGGCGTAATGTTAACTGTGGATATTCTTGTACAACTCGAAATATTGGAAAACTTGGAAGATAGCATGGAAATTGTCACATGGCTGACATGTTTGGTTGGAAAAGTGATACTCTGTCAACACGTTCCCAGAAATAATTTCAGAAAATTCAGGAAATTTGGGAAAAAGTAGAAGAAAATTATATTGAAAAGGTTTGTAAGTTTTGGCAAGACAAATGATAATTTGGAAAAATTCAGATAATATGAAAAAAACTAAAATCAGTTCAGATGCAATTAATAAAAGTAAATTATACAGGCTATCAAGCAGTATGGAGGTCAAATAATATAGGACATATAGGACGTATATCGGAAAAAGGAAAAAAATATAGGAAGAATTTAGGAATTTTTTCTAAACAAAATCAATAAATTCCTGCAGTTTTTAATTGTAATTTCTTAAATTCATGTGGCCAGTTTGTATATAAATTTTAACACTTTCAGATGCAAATATCAGATTTTAGATCACATTTCTTCATATACAAATATCTGATTTTTTTTCCTAAAATTAAAATTTTCATGATCAAAATAAACATCGGTTAACTGAAAATTTGGACCACAACCAATGTATTTTTAGAATATCAGACTTTTGCAACCCATCTACAATAGGCCTATTGAGAACACTGTAGCCAAATTTATTTACAAAAACTAGTTTAAATATTAACTGCATTTAAGATAACGCCGTAAGCGAAATTTAAAAAAAACTATCCATAATTCATTTTTAAAGACATTCAAGAGAATGCATAGGTAATTTTTTTAAATGGTACTTTTTACAAAAACTAGACACAAATGATGGATTTCAGATTTCTTTTCTTAAAAAAAGTTGTGTGTAAATACTAATATTTAAGATAATGCCATAGGCGAATTTAAAAATCTCAGATGATAAATTTCAGTCAGTATCTGCTATATATTTTTTTGCAACAGCAGTTTGCAATAAAATACAGGAATTTTTCTGAAAACATAGGACCACCTCAAAAATATAGAAAATATAGGAATCACTTTTCAGCCTGGTAATAGAATGTTACAATGTTTCCTAGAATGTCGAAACTTGGTTAAATTTCGTTATTGAAGCAGCGAGTTATCACTTTGATAAAAAAATTACCAAAAAATTCGTGAAAATCCGGAAATTTGGAGGGAAACGAGAAAAATAACTTTCCCGATTCAGTAAATTGAGCACGAGCTAACTAACCCCATCTAAAATAAACACGCTGTAGCAATTGCTCGCCGGCAAAGAAAACTCCGTAGCCGATGTAGAAAAAGTGTATTATTGCCTATAATGAAGCACACCGAACCATAACTTACATCGCACGATTTTAAGCACTGGGGAGGAAACTAGGTAAAAACATGATCGATGATATTTACAATTACGAGAAAAAACACAATTGGGCAGCCTAGAGAATGGAGAAAACGACAACGAAGAACGAGTTTTTCACCGAATGAACAAAAAGTTGAGAAAGTTGTTCAGATGTCAGCGGCCATAGTGTTGTTTGAACTCACTTAGTCAGCCTGTGTCTGGGCCATGTACGAATCCAACTCCATGTCCAGATTGCCCCTGGTGCGTGACATGTACTCGTCCAACTCGTTGTCCAGTGCTTGCTTTGTGGGCAGCGTCTGTTGACCACCGCGGCCGCGGCCCCGTCCGCCTCGGCTCGTACCGCGCTTACCACCGCGACCACTGGCTCTCTGCGGTTGCGGTTGGCCGACGTTAGTTCTGAAAAAAAAATTAAAAAATAGTAGAAAAACGCAGAATTTACCCATTTGAAGCAAAGACGTGAAAGCACGAGGTTGGTTTTGAGCAATTTCAGGGTTCGTACCAAAATTTGCGACTCAATTTCCCCGACTTTCCCTGACCAAATCCGATTAATTTCCTAATGCATTACAATTTTGTAAAGGAAATTTTTCATGTAATGTATTTCCAAAAAACCACGTAATGAAAAGCACACTGAAAATCCATTATATCCTACAGTCTTATTTTTGAAATACTTCTCCTACAACATTTTTATTTGTTAAAAAAAATTCTGGCTAAAATTCAATTTTTTCATAGTATTTTTTATGATCTATTTTTATTTCTTTATTTAAAAATCAATTTTTTGTAGAAATGTTGGTAAAACGCTGCATTTCGTGACCTCATTATTCAAAAAATTCCACCAATGGTGTGCCCATAGTATGTCATTAATATTAAAAATAATATTTTTCATACTTCATGCCATAATTTGCGACTCAATTTCCCTGACTTTCCCTGACCAAATCCGATTAATTTCCCCTTCTTATCAACTAAAAATGCCACGTGTAATTAAAATTAACATTATCCACAACCCAACAATTAACTATACTTTTTGTATTTTTCTGTCAGGATGACCAGCCGAATCTTCGATTGAATTTCCATGACTTTTCCAGGTTTTTCTGACACTTTTTGGAAAATTTCCAGACAATTTCAAAAAAAAAATTTTACGAGCTCGATCCGAGCAAATATACCATACGGCAAAAATTTTAGAAATTATACATCTGATCACGAAATGGTGGACTTGGCCCACAATTTTGTAAGAAGAAATCACAATATTAATAATTAAGAGACTGCCGTAGGCGGAATTTTTGAAAAAATTACCAGAAATATTGGATTTTTAGCGTAGTAATATTTATAATGCTGGGAACACTAGTGGTTGAAACCATTAGATCTCAAACGCCGAAGTGAATTTTTTTTAAAAAAAAATGCATTTTAGGTGACTTTTTCATAAGGAAAATTAATGATAATGATAAAAATGATAATGAAAACGCCATAGGCGAAATTTTTATAAAAAGTAGAAAACAAATACAGGTTTTGTAATGCTTTTCACAAGATACTTATACCAATAAAAATGGTTGTGCCACGACAAATTTCCCGACATTATGAATTCCCTTGACTTCCACCTGAATTTCTCCGACAGTATGAACCCTGGAATGTTTTTGACTTCCACCTGATGTAATGGACAAAATGTCAACATTTCCCTGACAGTACGAACGCTGAATTGGCTAAATTTAAGTTTATGCTTTCGATCGATTTGGGAGATGCTCAACAATCACGAACAGATTTTATAAAATTCAAGTTTAGTGAATCAAAAACTCGAGCTGCAATTGGCTCCTTGCTTACCGAAACTGCCCTTGTCTTCGAAAATTTCCTCTCATGGGCCGAAAGCCTCCTCGTCCTCGCCTCACGTCCCTGCCACCTGAAAGCACAACATTAATTCATCGAGTTCTCAATATTGGTTTGCGTACCTTCACAATTGAACTCTTTTTCCCATTTAAGGTGTAGTTACACTGTCACGAGTTTGCCATTCAATTCAATTCAACTCAGTACGCTACCGTCAGTAATTTAAAACCAAGTGGTAGGGGGTGTAGTACATCAACCCAAATTAAGATTCGGTGGTTGCCACCGAGACATTATTGTCAAATTGAATTTCTCGAAGCTTAAGGCTATCCTTTGGAAGAGAATTCCAACGTCTAATGGCATGCAGAAAGTAAGACCAATAGTAAGAATTATCCGTATGGGCATGCAATTATTCCATAAGCGGATATTGACGTGACAAGTTCTACCTGCACCTCGGTGGTTTCGTTTAAAAATTCCCTCCACCGAATTAGCATTTTGGGGTAAAGTAAACTTTTCAAAAAAGATTCCTGCTAAAAGCATCCCGTCTGGATCTCCGTGTGTCCCATTGGATATCCTCGATCATATCAGGGTGACGCTCTCGTCTCGCTGCGATTTCCCAGTGACATTAACCAGGTACGTGTACGTATACATACTGTGTTGATTCATGTAGACTGCCTACTCCGATTAACCCACCGCTAACGTCCGTTAAACTCTGCGCATGTTAATTCACTCACCTTTTTTCATCGAAGTTAATTTCATGTCACGTTTTTGCCGGAATTGACTCAGGATCATGGTGTCCGAGAAGGCGGGTTGGCGGGATTGCTGGAGATCTGAACGGAAGTGGGTGGTGGTGGTCAGAACGCGACGCCCAGATGATGACCATCGCCACGCAATGTGTCGAACTAAAAAATATAGTAAAAATAAACGAAATTAATGATACGCGTACGTACATACTCGTGCATCGTCAGAAAAAATGGTAATTTGTAGAAGTTTATTAGAATATTTAAAAAAAAAACAATACATGTTTATTGAAGGAAAGTCGGCAAGAAGCTTATTGAAGCTTATATTTGCCTCTCCATTAAAAACTTTAACATATGCGGGGGGACATTTAAAAATATATATCACCGAGAATGCACTTTTGGGGACTTTTCGTGCGTTTATATTAATTATGCGAAATATTAATTATGAATTCAATTCAATTCAATTCAACTCAGTACCCTACAATCAGTAAATGAATACTATGCGGTAGGGGGGTGTAATCCATCAACCCAAAAATTAGAATTCAGCAGTTAATTACCACCGCATTTGGGGTGGACACCAA
>JAQGAF010004038.1:0-15500 GCA_034687865.1 Kryphioiulus occultus
GCCCCCTCAGCCCCCCCCCCCCCCTTGGGTACGGCACTGCCTAATAAGATACAGAACGTGTATTTTCACTCAGTTTATGCCTTGTCGTTTTTGCAAGAGTCCAATTTAAAATGCAGGGTACATGTAGTTATGTTCGAATTTGTAAAGTTAATTTTGGGTTCATGACACGTTTATTTGAATAATTAGAATTTCATTTGTTATGGCTTATGAAGTCGTTCAAGATTTGTGGACAGTTTTCCTAGGCTTAGAAAACCAGCAAATTTAACAAATAATTTGTACTCTATTTATTGGTTAGCATAAAAATCAAGAGATGACAAGCAGTCCTGTTGAAGAAATAATGAAATTGTTAATCTTAATGTTCTGTTTACTAATGAAAATTTGTTCTAATGCAATAATCAGACCCTACTGTATAGCATTCCTTACACTGGCTTATGTCAGATTCTTGCATTTTTAGTGATCAAAGAAATTTGTTTTAGAACGAGGGAAGTTGAAAATGTCCACTCTGGTGGGTATGGATACCTTTAAATTCTTGCTGCAACACAGGAATGTCTCGTTCAATAACAACCAAAACGCCAGACAAAGATAAAAATTCGACTTTAATGCTACTATATAAGATTACATATGGAGTGCATGGATATGCTTCTATGTCACACTGGTTGACAATATTGTTTAATTTGAATTTGATAAAACAGTCAGGGGAAAAGGAATCGCCTGCGAGGGGAGGTAATGCTGCTCTTTAGTGGCTAAAGAGAGCACAGCTAATATTTAAGGCTAGGCTGTTATTCACAGTGAAACAACGCAATTGAGCACACCAACACTTGTACCAGTTCAGGAATTTTTCGTCAGAAATTTATACTCTTCTTAGTAAGAAAAATCTGATACTTCTACTTCACAATATACAAACATTACACTTATAATTAGCGATCGTCGTGCCAATTTCATCGTGGGGGAGAGGGAGGAATTAGCATCGCATTCCAGATATTAAAACTCCCATCATTATAACATAAATAACATACGCGCGTCATCTTAATTCATTAGCAACGTGAAAGCGTGTGAAATGTCTGATTTTGCTTAACTGAAATTTAACGTTTTGTAAAATTTCACAACCATGAAATTCATTGAACATGTTAAAAGTGAATCTGGCAATGTGCTCACGAAGCATTCAGCACATCGATGCCAGAGCCAATTGATTTTGTAACTGATCATCAGGGAATCACACGCTTACGGTGCATTTGGGTTAACAGAGTTTAATGTTCAATATCAGTTTATTTATTTAGCAGTAAAGTAAAGCGAACCATGCAATCTCCAATTATCAAAGGAGCGCAACCACTTCGCTTAACCGGCCACATTTGCAACGGTCTCCTCAACGGAGAGGTGGAAAAAAATGTTAAATTTTGGTCCGTTTATTATTGTGCATGCGCCACGAAACGAGATCCAACGAGAAATATGGGAAATATGTAAACTCAGCACTTTTCAAGCCCTTTTCATAAATACGGTTTGGAATAGTGCGAATTAAACTGAAAGCGCAAGCATCAAATTTAATTTTCAAAATTTTTAAATGTTATTGAATAAAGTTTCAACAAGGCAACATTTGTTGGGCCGAATCGAGGCATATGTGCTATTAGGGGATGGGGGAATAGGTTCCAGGAACGAGGCTCTGCCCTGGGGCAAAAATGAACTGCAAATATCAAATACGAAAAAAGCAGCTGCGCATATCTCAGTCAGCGTTAGATATTGGATTGTAGAAAATACAGATCAGAAAGGCAGCCCCCGGTTTCCAAGAACGAGCCAGTAGCAAACTGCAAAAAGCAAAGAATTAATTGGTGCAAAGTGAAGTCAGTAAAAATGTCCAGGGTTTTTGTCACATCCCAATGGAAACTATGATCATTCGAGCTGTCTTTTCTTTCAAAGCAGCATTTAATTGAAAGTTAACTTATGCGTCGCAGTTGTCAGTTGTGGATAATACAATATAATTTATACCAGAGATATTTTCAAATTGCTTTGTGTATTCGAAGTAAAACTTGGGAAAACATCACATCTTATCGAGCTTTGGTGGTTTAACGCCCTCTTAATGGCATAATTATGACCCTGGTAAATTATTGATTTCACTGCTCGAGCCATATTAAGTATCTTTATGGTATTAAAATCTTAAGTATCGGTCAAATCAATCATGAACTTTTTGATTTGTGTCAAAGTTGAACTGTTTATTTACTCGCTTTTACTTCGAATATACAAAACAACTTAAACATATCGCTGGTATAAATTATTGTATTATCCATAACTGACAACTGCGACAAGCAAAAGCTCGATGGCCAAAGTTTCCACAGAAAGTACTGGTGAGTCGATTTCTCTTTGAATATATAAAGCAATTTGAAAATATCGCTGGTGTAAATCATATTGTATTATCCATAACTGACATCTGTGACGGGTAAAAGCTCGATGGCCAAAGTTTCCACAGAATGTACTGGTCAGTGACCACCTCTGACATCAGTCGCGACCCTCAAGACTCACCTCAATGGTTCACTCGAGTGGTCAGTCAGTCGAGCGACGACATGACGCTAGTGCCCAAGCGTTTGCCAATGTAAAATCTGCGGGAAGAAAACGTAACCGGTCATCAATTTCCTGCCCCGAACAAAAGTTCAATTCAACACTTAATAACTTTGCAGCACGGTTAAATGGTCCTACCCCAATCCGGCACCTAGTAGCAAGGACACCAAGTTGGTTAGCATCATGAGAGATAGAACTTCAGCTGAAAACAAGCCCTGCTTCAACACTTTAGAGTGACGCACGCTAAGGCAAGTCCTCCTTCGCGGAGGAAGGCTCGGATGCTTAAATTTCCACTCTCTGCAATCGATATGAAATCGAACATTTAAGTCTCGAGTAAATGCTCGCTTTGACCAAAGGTTACGCTAGTGAAACCTTACTTGGGTGGCACCTGAGTCGGCAAACTTGAATACTGCCAAACCCAGTCCATGTGCTCGATTAGTGGTGGATCATCCTGAGGAGGATGAACGACACAAACGATAAGGCATTATAGTACCAGCAGTAGTCAAAAAACTTAACGTTAGTTTTGTTTTCACGAATGCATATACAGTATTCATTCGGTTGATCACAGATATTGCTGTAAAGTTTTGAATTGCTAGTATTCTCGTTTTAACGTACAGATCTGAATGCAGTGAAATACCGTAGCTTTCTACGTCGTGTTAAAACAAAACTAGCGTTATACGTTTTTACTATCGGACGTAATGCATTACTTGTATTACATTGGTGTGATTGATGATTAAGTCGTGCAAGTCTTCTTCGTCGTTCAACATATCACATTCTGGACTACGTGGCGGGCTGCTCGGGCTCATCGGACTGCAGGGTGGGCTTTGCGGGCTGAAATATCAAGAAGTGGTTTTAAAAATGTTGACAAGTACGAGCATGAGTGATTCACTGGTTGGGTGTTTTCATATTTACTCGGAACTCATTTCATATTTACTGGAAAATTAAACCACTGTCCCGAGATGTTAGTATTCGGAAGTTTACAGAACTTTACACGCTAGTTTCTGAAAGTAAGTTTAGGAAAAAATTAGCACTTATCACTCAGTATCTGACCTGGGGGATTTTAAGCTGCTGGCTCGAGAAGTCTGGTTGGACTCCCGTTGAGCCTCCCTCAGCATCTGATGCATGTCACTGTTTTGGCCGAAATCCGTGTTCAGAAACAGCGGCGAAACTCGATCCAGGTTTATGCATTCTGGGCCTACGTCCACCCAAGATTCTGAAAGAAATAAAAAGTTCGTTATGAATCGAGCTTGATGTGAGCGTTTAAGACTTCGGACTATTACAGTTAACTAAACTGCCGTGCAAAATTATGGCATTACTTCTGATTTTGCACGTAAAATCACGAAGAAAACCTGGTGTATTCAATGCACAGTAGGCTCGACGAGGTCATCCGAGCATGATAAATGTTAAATATAGACTTTTTCAATTTTTCATTCATAATTTTTACTGCACAATGCAAATTAAATGGCGTTTTTACCGCTTTCGTTTTTATTAATTCTAGCCATCGCATTATGATTTCACTCCATAAATACCTCACGAGGTTCACGTAATTACAACAAAAATAATACATAGTAATACAGGGTGTTCCGAAAAGGACTTTATAGCTTTGAAACCGTCTAGAAAATTATCCAATCGACATACAAAATTGGTTATGGTTCCATTTTGTGTACATATGCAGTGATATCTTCGATTGCGTTTTTGTTTGGATTTTGAATATGCCGCCCTGTGCGTTGATTGGTCGTACGGATGCGCGAGGAGGCGGCGCACGCGCAGGCAACCATGGCAACCGCGGAACATGAGATTCCATATTTAGGAACGTTCCATCTAGGGTGTTCTGAGTTCTTTCTGTTGGTTATCCTGTTCGATTTGCATTTTTTCGACAATTTATCTCAAGCAAGATTACCATTAGCGTGTAATTAAGCTTAGATAATATAGCCAGCAATAGAATATTGGCAGTTGTGATGAACCCAACGCCAAGTAGTTTTCAGAAACACTTTGTATCCAGTCTAAGGATCGCAAATTTGCTCCTTTCAGATGCGTAATTTCATTACAACATCCTCTCTCGAGAGTGAGAAAGGATTTCGATGAAAGTGGGTAGTTTAAAAAAAAAGCGAATGAGGACTAAAACGTAGTAGGCTAGCTACGTTCTGGATTAAACAAATGATAAACATCATCGTGTGACGCACTGCGTATGACTATGTAAAAACAAGGTGCTCGAACTTGCTTTTTGGAGCTACTGCTTGTTTATGTTACTCGTGTTAAGTAATGTAAACAAGATAGTTCCGAAAATAATAATAATAGGGTCAGTAGGTGAAATTATTATTTCTTGAAATGAAGATGTACGTGTCATTAGAAGGGTTACCCTTTCACAAGCATAGGCTGGCTTTTGAAAGAAAAATAT
This sequence comes from Kryphioiulus occultus, assembly GCA_034687865.1. Classification (NCBI taxonomy): domain Eukaryota; kingdom Metazoa; phylum Arthropoda; class Diplopoda; order Julida; family Julidae; genus Kryphioiulus; species Kryphioiulus occultus. Next base: position 4,946 of record JAQGAF010004038.1, read on the forward strand.
TATAGATCCATGCCCTTGGTACACAAGTTTGGCCCACTTTTGACCTTGGGAGACAATGGCGTGCTAGAGCCACAGTGGCAAACTGCGTCGTTCTGAGGGTTTTTCAAAAAGCAACCCTTTCGATTCCCTCCCTGTTGCGTAATGTGTGCTTTTCTGTTTATTACGGTATTGTTATTTTTTCTCTCCTCTTATTTTTCAGATCGTCATCACTCATCAGGGTGAACGCCTTCGGTCGCTCTAGCCTCATGAGCTCGGGTGAAGAGCCAAAGATCCGTCCCGAACGACCTTCGATCGTCACTATGGATCGGTGCGCGGAACTTGGACGCGGCTCCCAATTGCTAATTATCTAAGTAAGTGCCACGAAGGAGATGCTCGCCATGCGCCAAATAATATTACCGTAACTGTTATCGAAGCGAAAGCAGAACAAATCGTTTCTCCGTCGTCTAGACTATTACCTTTTCTCCATAATCCCCATGGTTTATGTCGGGCTACTATAGGCCTAGCTACCGATTAATCAAAGTGTGTCCATTCGAGAGCAGATAGTCCAAAGAGTAAGCAGGTCTGTTCGTGTCTCTTTCAGTTAACAACTCACAATTCCAACCTGTTTGGAGCTGTAAAAGTCTAAGCAAAATTGTATCCAAAAACGTATCCACTAATATACTGTAGACTGATTTGTATCAAAAATGTAACCTTAATATTAACTTTGGTATCCTAATGTATTCCAACTTCACCATCTCACTCCCGTTGCCAAACTGTTCAATCTTTTTTTTTTTGGAATTGACACATAACATGTTTTGAACATTATCAATATCATGTGACATTTGATTACTGACACCTGACACCATGCAGTGTGCGTGTAGCACATGTGTATGCAAACAACTGACGGAAAGATCACTTCCATAACACACACAAATTATTTGTATCCACTTTGCCCCAAAATAGTTATTTTGTATCCAAATTCCCATTTTGTATCCACTCTCCCAGCCCCGTATTATGTCATCATTGCTGTTTTCTGAAACAATGAGTGAAAATCCATCGTTTTACCCAGTTTTGCAAACTGCGCTTTTGTCTGACTAAAATTCATCATTTATGCCGAGATTGCTTTTTTTGCGAGTAAATTCCATTACTATACTTATTTCACATTTTTATGAAATTCTCAACCACGAAAATGTGACGTTTGTAATAATGCATGTACAGTGTATTATAATCTGAATTTCCCCTATGGAATAGTTGATTGCTCTCATACAATTCAATAATTTCGTGTTCTACATTAACTGTCAATAGAGGCTCACAAAAACAAGCACGGTTAATGAGTTAATGTCGAGATTTCACTCTCAATTTATCGAGAGACGGACCCTACAGTGTATATGGGATGGATACCACTCTGTACTCTCCCCGAGGGTAGGAGGGGTGGGGGGTCGCCTTGAAACGTCAGGGGACCCCTTGACATGTCAGATGTTACGTGACAGTTCCGAGCTAACGCAATTGATAGCATTGTTTGGCGTTTTGCTGTCGCAGTATATCGTGGCCAACCGAGGCCGACATTTTAATGGCTAATCTTGACAATGTCGGATGCTCAGAGATAAACTACGAAGCTATGAGCTGGATATTTTTTTCCACTCCACTTACAGTAGTTATCTCTTCCCATTTCTTGGACGACATAATGCAAACCGTGCGTTTTTCAATGCCAGGTATTGACGAGTGGCTGCAGAAGCGTCAATCCTCAGATCAGCCTATTGTTTTTTTTTTCTTCTGTTAAATGTCCTGTCTCTCCAAATGGCATTCGCTCAATTGGCCATCCGTCCCGGCGATAAAACATGGCAAAATGGCAAATTCTTAGTAGTTTTTTTCTGGTTCTGCTTCAATGCGAATGAAATACTGTATTGCATTGCTAAGGAATTTAACGAAGTATTTGTGAAATAACATGGGAAGTCCACTGCAATCGGTCGTAAAACCGCGTTCTCACGATTCAGGTTTTGCCCAGGGTTCCCAGAGATGAAATTCTTAATTTGCTGGACTTTTCCAGGTTTTAAGACAGATTTCCCTGACCACTGAAAATGTAAAAATATGATATACCAATTAATATATAGTAAGGAATGCTATGTCTATTACTTATTGTTGCATGGAGAGGAACGAGAAAACATTTTCATAAGGAAACTGCAAGCCCCAGAGATGACATTTTCAACTTTCCTGACTTTTCCAGGTAAAACAAATTTCCCTGACCACTGAAAATGCAAAAAATAACTCATGCCGATCAAAGGAATACTTACTAGTATGTAAAGAGGAATAACATGGGAAACGACATTAGGAAACAGAAAACCCAGAGATGAAATTTCAACTTTCCTGGCTTTCCCAGGTTTTAAAATAAATTTCCCTGATCACTGTAAATGCAAAAATGACTCGTGCCAATTAATGCAAGGAATGCTGCACCTATTACTTATTATTTCGTAAAGAGGAGAACGAAAAACTTTCATAAGGAAACAGCAAATTTAGATTACATTTTTTTAAATTGACAGTTCATTATCAATTTCTGCCACAAAGCTGTTTTTCATCTCTTGATTTTTCAAGAGATTTTCCACTTAGTTGATTCTACGTGGCTATGTGGAACTTTCCTGGCCTTTCCAATTTCCCTGACAATTCCTGGTTCTCTTTGTCTAGGGGAACCCTCGTCGCCATCTTCAACAGTAAGTCTTTGGGTACCGTCTTCAGATTCCCAAAATTGAGAGAGTCGAACAGAAATTGAACAATACACGTACGAATTTTGTTTATCAATAATACTTGAGCAGCAAAAGTTGAATGGCTTCAGTGAAATACATGCCAAAAGCAGGGATGAGGTGTCAGATAAAATGGACGGATATCCCGTTTGTCATTCGCGAGTTTTACGACGTTACATCTCGAGCCACCGTGAAAACTTTTGTTTTGGTGCAACGTCAATTCGGTTGAGCTCGGGCCAAAAACTTTGTTAGATATGAGGTTGCAGAAAAGGCGAAAAAGCTGTTGATAAAAAGACACCATTGCCATGGCCATTGCCTGCGTGTCCTCTCTGTCCCTTTAATTCAGATTATTTGGCTTTGGTCACGTACAGAAATATCTAAATATAACATCTCGATTATTTTTACAGAAAACATGGCGAGTTTTTCTCCCTCAACTCGCGTTTGTCCTTCGACATCCATTATTGTCCATGTGAATTAATTGTGCTCCAAGGCCACTGGGCCACTATCTCGCATGCTGGACATCCTCTGCGGTGACGAATTTACAGGGGTCATAAACCCTGTCCCTGTCCCCACAATGTTAACTTTACGTAAAAACTTGTGGTAGCGAAATGTTTTTTAAACCAGTAAATATTTTAGGTTCCCCCATTGTTGATATACAGGACAGTCTATAGGTTCCCAAATTTCATCGACTTTAGCAACCCTATACAGTGTATATTTCATCAGAGCCCACCATGGGAATATTTTGGAGCCATTTTTTAAAACGGTAATGGCCGAATTTTTTTGTTTTTTGCTCAAACGGTGCGCTTAACCCTCTTTTCATATGAAAAATGCGCTTGAAATACACGTTTAGTGCAAGAAACGCCATGGACGAAATTTTTTGAACAACGTTGCCAGAAATAAGATTTTGCGCATTTTCTTAAGAGCAGTTTCGCAAATGTGAAGATTGGGAACTGCAAAGGGGAGACGCCTGCATTTTTTTAAATTATTCCCAAGAATGGATTTTTGCCATTTTTACCAAGTTTTCAGAAAGCTTAATAATGACAGGAATATGCCATAGACGACGTTTTTGGAAACCGAAACCAAAAGTGATGTATTTTAGGCCACATTTATCCAAAAAATGTTTGATAATATTCTGATATACAGCATTCTCAGAGAATGTCGTAGGCATACTTTTTTAGAAACCTAAACCAGTGGTAAGTTTTAAGCCAAATTTTTATTTAAAAAAATATGTTTGATGATACATGTATTCTGAATGCAATCTCAGAGAACGCCATAGGCAATTTTTTGGTAAACAAAACCTACAGTATAAGTGGTGGATTTTAGGCCATATTTGTCTGAAAAATGTCTAATAGTCTCAGAAACTGGCGCAGGCGAAATGTTGTGGAAACCTAAATCAAAAGTGACAAATTTTAAGTCACATTTACCAGAAAAAAATGTTTAATAATATAGTATGCATTCTCAAAGAACGGTGTAGGTGTGAAGTTTTTGAAAAATAATACAGGCATAAATGATGGATTTTAAAGGATTTTAAGCGCAGTAGTTGGTAGTAGCCCCACCACCCTATTTTCTTCCAGCCCTTGACCCTTGACCCCAATGCCTACTTTGCCGGGTTTCCACTCGTATTCTCAAGTCAGTTTTCCTGAAATTCCCTGACAACTTTTCAGTCGTTTCCCATGATTTTTTTTAATGTAAGAACGTGTTAACGTTTATCCCAAATTTTTATAAAAGATAACTAATAAATTGGCTGGTGCAAACCGTCTAATTTCCCTGGCATTTTTACGAAATGTTTGATGAAATTGCGCTCGTAGTGAAGAAATATAAGCCGAATTTGAAGTCAATTTCGCTAACCTTTCGTTGCCTCACGTACCCGCCTGTTGCCAAATCGTTTTTGGCTCCGAATTTTGAAGGCCCAGGTTCACTAGTTGGATGAACTCCCACTCGAGTTGCGGTTGGCGCCTCCAGGGGAAACAGACTGGGTTTTTTGTTGACTTTGGTGGCGCCACCGTCGAAGGTGTTGCGCGTTTTCTAGGAAATGTTCAAATCCTTTATTTCGAGAAAATATCCCGTGTTTTGGCTGCGGCTCCCAACTTTTTGCACGAGAACGAGCGCAACTAACTAAAGTTTCCAAGTTGAGAAAAGTTGGAAGTATTTTTGCATATGGCCCATTATTTTTTTCGATTAGTGATGATGTTAACATTTGGGAGGATTGAAATGATGGCGAATGCTGACACAGGGGGTCTGGCAATCAAGGTTTTTCAGAGAACCCAACACTTGAACGTTACCATATGGGATTAAATTGGTCTAAAGCTAAATACAGGATGTCCGATATACCACAACGTTGTACGATTTACATGTATTTGACAATGGGAAGAAGAATTTTATTCAAATGACGTTATGTAAATATTTTCTCGTTATATAGCAAATTATACTGTATATTGTGTCGATAAAGATCAATGAATGTTGAAAAGCTGGGTTTACACTATATCAAAACATTGCCATACGTGTTTAAAAAATTAATTTTTATCTTAATTTGTTGTACAACTTGTCGAATGACGTTACCGAAAAGTTGTTATGGATGGTAGGCCTTGTTTTTCTAAAAGTAATTAAATGCAACACGTTATATAACTGGTTTGAAAATGAGAAGATAACATTATTTTACACCTCAGTGCATGTTGATGACCCACGGAATGAAGTGGGCGAATTTTAACAAGTTTACAAATGTAGAATCACTAAAACATGTTTTACATCAGTTTCACAACGCCCTTTGATGTTAAAGACGCATGTTGGATAACACAACCCGTTATATGTCAAGAAACATGTTACATAACAATGTTTTTTTCTTCTCATTTTCAAACAACTTGTATAGCTTTGATAAATGACACGTTTTGTGATATTGCGTTAACCAAAGTAACACCATCCGTACCAAGTTATACATGGTGATGCCTATAACAAGTTGTACAACAATAAGAAAAGTATTATAACAAAAGTCATCTCTGTATGGGCCACTTTTCCAAAGATTACTTTGAAATAAAAACAAATTCACTTCGGAGCAAATAAGTTTATAGAAACTATTAAATCAGTTTTATTTTACAATTTTAGTAAGTAACAAATATATATTTATTAATAATGTTAACATGCTTTCTCCTATTCCGGGTCATGGCAAATGTTTTTTCCAAGCACATATTTTTTAGGAAAGATAGCATTTTGTACATGCTCAATTTGCTCACAAGATAAAATAAAACTAAATTTCAAATTTTATTCAGGAAAAGTAGTCCAGAGGTGACTTGTATAATACTAAGAAAAACAATGGATTTTATCCCAGATTTTTATAAAAGATGATGATGAAGCAATTGGGTGATGCAAACTGTTTCTATTTCCCTGACTTTCCCGAAAGTAGGAACCCTGTTTAACGTGTAATCCAAACAGCTGTACTAGTATATTCACATGTTTCTCGCATGAATTTCAACATTGTGCTAAACTTATCTTTCGTAGTAAAATTCCGATTGCGCAGCCAACACTTAACCTATTATTACCCTAAACCAAACAATTCCTGTAAAAGCGCTACTTTTATATTTACCGCAAACAAACAAATTGTGCATTTCCTGTTGAGTGTACTATTTTTAGGGGCAAACAACATTTCCATTGTTTTGTAACGTGCAACGATCGACGCTTTTGATTATGCTAATTGGTGGAAGTTATTTGCGGTTGATGAGCTAAGCAGAAGCACCGAACTCCCATTATCTCCTCGCTGTTAATTTTCTATTAATAATCGAGATGACACCACGCACTAAACCCACGTAGCGTAGGCCTACTGTACATGTAGTGTACATCCGTCCCAATGCTGCTGAATCATTGGAAACAAACTTTATTTGGGGAAAGGGCTTTCAAGGCTGATGTTGTTTCGCCTTTTCTAAGTAGTGCCAAAAAAAAGCAATCGAGCCAGGCACCTGTCTGGCCCGCAATAAACCCATCACCCAAATTAACCTGAAAATTAAGTCATGATTCCTTTGTGAAACCATCGAGACACCCCCACGTTGCTCCTAAACCTACCAGCAGGTGGCCCAAACTAAGATCCTAAAATAGCTTGGGTTTTGGTCGCGCCATAGTATCGCACTATAGTGACCACTGACCTAATTGCCATTGAGGTCCGATTAGGATTCTGGACACTTAAAAATGGCGGCCTCAGCTGCATTCAAGAAATGCATTACAGAATGCATTGACAATCACGTCTTGGTGGTTACCCACCGAATCTTAATTTGGGTTGATGGACTGCGCCCCCCTACCACGTGGTATTTAATTACTGACAATAGGGTACTGAGTTGAATTGAACTGAAGATTCTCGTGAATCTTTGATAAAATTTAATGAGCGTTGTGATTTTAGTTTGTCAGAAAGGAAATACCCACCGTGGGTAAAATCTGAGAAAGTTTCGAGGCTCATGCATAATGTATACAGTAGAATCTGCTTAAACAAATACAGCATACAGTAGAATCTGGGACAGTCACCTGACATTTGTCTAGAAAGGATATTAGTTTATACAGTGTTTCTTAAGCCAGGTTCTACTGTTAACCGTGCGAATAACTTAAAGGAATCGCGAAATCCTGTGTATGGACAATTAACGAGACTTGACGCACCCTACATTTTCGTTGTTGTTATGGACAACAAGAGGTCACCTAACGTACTGCAGGTCTGCAGTTGACAGTGCAATACGGTGCGATAAGTCGTGGAAACTGGCACGTTTTGCAATGCAAGCATCTCGTAAACGAGTGATATTAAATTTAATTAATCCTCGTAATTACGATCGTGAATCATGGGCAGCCTCGATGATCGAATTTTTTTTTTGTTTGTACGACATTCAAGGTCATCCGCACGACCTCGTCGACCCTACTGATTTAAATGGCAGCTGTTTCCCTTTAAATCTGTTTACGCCGCGGCCGACCCCTTCCCCAACCCCTGGGTCGAAGGGGGGTCAGTATGTGGGTCAAGCGTGGAAAAAAGTCACTAGGCTCAAAAGGCCGTGTTGCAATCTGTCCTATGCCCATGGAGGCCGCCATCTTGTTTGAAATCTCTTGTTCGAAAATGTAGAGCTGCGTCACGTTCTCGACTTCCATTTTTCGCTCGCGCTAGTGTTCCACATTTTTTCCTCGAGATTCGAATTAGTCGAATAATCGAATTTTTGGTCAAAAACTGACCAAAATAAGCTCGTCTCAAGTACCAATGCTCAAGAATTGTGATGGTTTTCTTATACACGTTAAGTCTGATTGGTGAATGGTAACGAAAATAACATTGAGCAGTCGCCGGGCCTACGTGAGGCGAAGCACAATCTCTTCAGGAAGATCCCTTAGACGAAAGGAGGAAACGCCATCATCATTGGCAAGGCGAGTTTTGACAGTTTGACCCTTTGTTATTTATCGAAGAAAAGGTCAAATGCCCGGGATGCGTCCCGAGGCCAAACGTCCCAGATTCCTCCCTTCTTTTTCTTCCTACTAGACCTTCCCCGTTCTATTTCGGTGCGGCTGGCCCGGGCCTATGCGCACCCCCTCCCTAGAATTAGGGGGGGGGGGTGTAAACAATTTGAATCTGATGTCCACCAGGTCCAGCACGATCATTTGTCTTCAATGGCAAGCCTTCAGGGTTTACACGGCAAACCTGCCGTTTTACACCAATGTGCAAGATAAGTTACCAGACTTGAACTTTAGTGTATGGGCTCGAAGCTACTTTAGGGGTCGTGAGGGTATGGGCAGGGACAGGACGATTCCTACAGTGGTAAAACGTCCCATGTTCCCCAAGAAATAAAATTTTAAACTTTCCCTGAATTTTCCGGATTTTAGAACAAGTTTCCCTGACCACTGAAAATGGCATAAGCCTTAATGCCATATACAGTACATACATGTAACATTCAAGGTTCCCTCAGCTTTTGTAACAGTTATAATTTCTCAGTTAGTTAAAAATCCTCTGTGGGAACCCTGTTTATTGTTCATTATGCACACACAAATTTTCATTAGGAAACAACTAATTTAGATTTATTTTATGAAACTGACGCATTATTAAGGTGGTCCACAGAATTACTTAATTGTCATATCTTGATTTTTGTGTTAACCAATAACTAGTTACTGGGTGCGAAAGGTATCTGTGATTTCTAGAATTTCCCTGAATTTTTTAAGATCCATTTTAATTCCCTAACTTTTCCAGATCTGGGGGAATCTTGATGTAATTAGATGACGATAAGAACTGCAATCTAATCAATACCTCAACACACAACAATCAGGATTCGGGAAAATCAGAATATTTCGCCTTCAGTTCAGAATCTTGTCTGAATTTTCACGACACAAGAAGGGAATTGTTTTTTTAATGATAGTTTCGTAAATGCAATAATATTATGGTTGTATTTACAGCATACACTTTGTAGGCTTAGCTATGCGCCATTTTCACGGGGGTCGCTCATAAGATCATGCAATAACTGCGTTAATGGGGAATAAGACTGACGTAATGTAGTGCCGTCCATAAACGTGAACTGTAGCGTGATGCCCGCATCGAGATCACATTTCGGATAATTGACCACGCTTCGATTACCAGTTATATCACTTTGTTTGGCTCGTGTAGTTGCGTTAATTAGCGCCTCTTCCCAGTCATCGCAATTGAAAGTGACTTGTAATCAGATATCTCCCGTCCGGGAACGAGATTTTCGAGATAGTATATAGCAATTTTTGAGCCTGTAGCTATTGGGGTTTATTTAAAGACTGCCCACCAAGTGATTTCCGGTTAATCCTATCACGATGAATGTCATAAAACCAAAAAATGTAAATCGAGCTTTTCAACCAATCTACATATCCTCGCATGACCGTTTCGACATCGTAATTAAAACTCGATAATTGATTAAGCTTAGCCCTTAGGGAGGCCCGCCTGTCAGGATCTGGTTCAATTCTGACAACTTTTGGCATGAAATTCAGCATTTTGCAACTCCGCAGCTTCACGCCTTCGTGGCTTGATTTGGAAGCCAGACATGCTAATGAAAATTAACTGCATGTACACGTTGTCGGGCTGTCGGGTTTTCGCTCGATAACCAGCAGTTGAAAGGTCACGTACACAACAGGCAAAAACGATAATTGGCTAGAGAAACTACATGTACATGTAATTCAAAACGATCGTGATTATAGAACTAATGGTAGCATTAATTGTTTTTCCTCACGTGACCTCTCAACTGCTAACCGGGACATAAAACCATTTCGTCAAATGCGACAATTGCATCGAACGAACAAAACCAGTGTGACGAATGTCACACAAACGTCATCGAGTCGTTATCGAAATGTGTGGTCGTGAGCCTAGATTCGGGCAAGAACCGATTTACTTTGATACCAAGAACCAATTTAAACCAGCGAAACTGGTTCACTTCAAACTCAAATTTAGACCCCTTACAAATCAGCTGATGTGCATGCACCATTCCGCAAGATCAGTCATTGCTTAACCACTGATTAACGAGAATTTTTTTTTTATTTTTGGACGCAGGTTGTGTAAGGTATGCACCGAAGAACCCATGATGAACCCAGGTTTTCCCATCGTACGATGTTCCTGGCCCGAGCCCAAGAAAAAGCAGGATAGCTACAGCTGCTGCAGCAGCCCTTGAACCGAGTATGTCGTGAGTAGATAAAACTGAGATTGAAAATGCACACAGGGTGCATTGTGTCATTCGTATCCAGAAACATTTATGGGTCTCTGCTCCTGCCCTGGGTGAAAATTAACGGGAGTTAACTAACCCTTAAAAACTCGGGGTCAATCGCATCCCCCTAGCTCCCCTCCTACGGTTTCGTAGTGTTACAATTCAGGAATTTCTGCGTCAGTTTAC
>JAQGAF010004039.1:0-15496 GCA_034687865.1 Kryphioiulus occultus
TAAGCACACTTATCCTAGCACCAGCGGATTGAACGTTATTTTGAGAGGCCCAGATATCTGGTCCACCCTGTATACAAAACGTGACATTAAATGCAATATTGGTCATTTATAAAGTGCCCTGCATAACATTTTGCGGTTAATGAATAACAATCGCAACAGTGTTTCCTTTCATTCTGGGTTACCAACCACCAATTTTATATAAAAAATTGGCTTATGGCGTTTTATTTCATTGAAAAATTATTATTATTATTATTACCTAAATTGTGGCATTTTTCATTGAAAAATTATTACTTAAATTATGGCGTTTTTTCATTGAAAAATTATTATTTGGTTAAAACCTAGAAGGAATTGATTACTCAAACGACATCACTATCATAAAATATAGAATTGACTTAGAACTGAAGACAAGGACATAATCAGCACGTTCCCATACCAAGGGCTAAATCACAGTACATGCATATCACTTTAATAATTCAAAACGAGGCATTAAATGAAATATTGGTCATTTATAAAATGCCTGGAAAGAACATTTTGTGGGTTAGGGGGGTTGGCCAAATTTCATGTAATGCAACATTGGTGTTTCCTTTCACATTGTAATTAGAAATGTTAAAATTAATAATCGTGGGACGCCATATAGGCGAAATTTTTTGAAATATGCCAGAAGTAACAAATTTGAGGCTCGTAGGTGCATTTCTCCAGAATTTAGGTACTACGACAACGGTCACATTAACAAGAGGTCATAAGTGAAACAAGGTTTAGAAATCAAAAATAAACAATAAAGGTCCTAAAGTCCTATTTCTGTGTGGCTCTTTTCTCTCGAATATCTCGATCGGCACAGCAGTTTTGCAACTTCTGCCAAATCAAGCCATTCCAAATGCGTTATTGTCCAGGTTGTTCACGATTACAAGTCAGAAAAATACCCATATGGGACCACGCTGAGTCCGTAAGCGAGTCCCATTGTGTCCGTACCGTGTTTGTTGACGTTCCAAAATTGATGGAGCGAAAACCCAGTTTCTGCCGAGTACCTGTTAGTTCTCAAGAAATCGGGGAGGCTAAAGTTACCTTCAAAATAATTTCTTATCCACGCTGTTGTTACCTGGTCAGCGAAATACTTCATAGCGAAGTTGCAATGAAACATCAATGTCTTCCCAAGTCTTGAGTTCCAGGATGGTTGCTGCAGATCCTCTCCGGCGAATTCCTCGGCTATTCTTTTGCGTCCCAAATCTTGAGGTCGAATTAAATACAGCAAGAAAGTAGCGACCTTAAGCCTTCGAAAAATTATTTGAGCAAAATGAAGCATGCTGTGACCTCTGGTGGCCTCCACCTCATCGACAGTGAAATTTTTCAGCTGTTGTAGAATCTCACACATTTGGCAGAAAGCGCCGGCTATGTCGCGCCAAATATCGATTTTCTTGGCATCATCAACATCATTTACCAGGACCTTGCGACCCATCATGACAGCGTCAAAGGTTCCTTGAATTGTTAGAATTGGCATTTCATGCATGGGATAACCGTTCTTGTACCAGAAGTCCAGGTCTTCGTTCAACGTCTCGATGAGCGGTATCAGAAGCTTGCTCACACCTGGAGGCAACTCCAACTTTTCCAGAGTTTTCTTTGCAGCTTCTTCATAGTCCTTTTTGGTTGCAGCGAAGGCATCCGCCCTCTTTAGCCCCAAGAGTAGGTGCGTAACGCATTTTGTGGCACAGGAATTCTTCAGCGAAAACTCAAAGACGACTTCTTCAAGCTCCTCATTGCCAATGTCCATTGCTCGCAAAACCTGAAAGATGTCCAGATAAACTCATGGATCAGTACAGTGGGTTCCACACAGGTGTCCATGTCGTGTCTTCAAGAGCTTCCACTACACACCATACAAAGCGGTGAATCAATAGAAGCTTTATGAAGCTTGTAAGCTTTTATTGCATGAAATTATGTACTTTTGTGAAAAAAAAAACTATCTGCACATTGGAGATCATAAAGTCAATGTAAAAATCAAAGCAACTTCTAAAAATACATGAACTAATAATAATACATACTAAATAATAACTATGGAATCCCAGAATACCGTAGGTACTGAATCAAGGGTAGGTGCGACCATTGGCGTTCGAACACCGAGTTGAACACCAGCAACTTTCCAGGGTACATGCCAAAATTTGCAACTCAATTTCCCTGACTTTTCATGACCAAATCTGGTCAATTTCCCTAACTTATCAAATAAAAAATATGACATAAGGAAAATTAACTTGTATTTTCCACACTTCGCACATTCAAGTACATACCTGTATATCTAATATTTTTAAATTTTTGTCACATACATATATCTGAATTGTTTCACAATTTTCATGTAATATTTGTGAAAAAAAAATCGCATTTTCATTCGCTGCGATCCAATGTATATTTTATGTTAGAATTGAGAACGCCGTAGGCAAAAATTTTACAAAAACTAGACCGCAAAAAAACTTTAAAAAAAATTATATGGGTGTTAATATTAACATGAGAGCAATGCCTGCAAATTAACATTTAAGAGAACGCTGTAGGCGAAATTTGTAAAAAAAAATGTAGTGCCAATGCAATTTTAAGAAATATTAATATTCAAGAGAATACTGTAGGCACACATTTGTTTTAAAAAGAACTAGACTAAAAATAACAGATTTAATATAAGCAGACGAAATTTTTAGAAAAATCAGATCTTAAATGATCAATTTTAGACAGTATACCTTGCTATATTTTTCTTTGCCACGGCAATTTGCAGTAAAATATAGGAACATTTGACAAACTATTTCCTTGACCAACCCAAGAAATTGTCCCTCAATTTAAACATATTTCTACGATGGATTTTAGTTCATTTCTTTAATTGGGAAATAGTAATATTAAAAAATAAGGTAACGCTACAGCGACATTTTCGAAAAAATACACTACAGGAAATATATGGAGTGTAATTTTTCGTTTTTTTTAACAAAAATGAAATTAAAATCGAAAATTTTCAGTTTTTCCAGTATGAAAAAATGTCCAGGAGATTTCCAGGATTTCCTGCCAAGTACACACTTGGAAAGCCACTTTTTCTGCAACGTGCTGACTACAAGAAAGGACTCCGAATTTCAGCTTTCGGACAAGTTATGGAATGGACCATTTCCAAACAGTCTAGCAGAATGCAGTAGCCAGCAGGAATATACATGTACTAGCTTTGCTAGCTTTGTGTAGATTTAAGAAAATAACAGCCAGCAAATGTTTTCACAACTTATAAAAAGGTGTAATAAAACCAGAAGCAAAATCATCTCCATATTATTTGTAAAATAAGCGGAGTTTGCTTGGTTGCCTCTCATCATGGCAATTCAAACCTTAATGCAAGAACACTAATCCAAAATGGCGTCCGCAAGTTGCCTAAAGTCTACCGGTATAGGGTTGGGCATCGTGTTTTACTGGTTCCGGGAGGTAATACGTCCTTTCAAAAGGGATAATGCCCTCCCCAGAGTTATACACCATCGAAGTTGTCCACGCCTTCTTGGAAAAATTTGCCCCAAATGACCAAATGCGAGTTCAAAACTCCATTTCAGCTATTTTGGAGGTTATCGGCAACTACCCGGTCAACGATGTCCACGAACCTCTGCAGCCGGTCTTCCGAATTCCGATTCCCTGAACGCTCGGCATCATCGCGGTACAACCGCACAAACGCTTCTCTGAACCTAACCAACATGTCCGGTCTGTTAACGGTGCAGCCCCTGATGAACTGCTCCAGAGCACCCAACGCACAAGACTGGAGGAGGCCATGACAGACCCTGTAGTTGTAGGCAAACAGAACTTCCTGCCTCTGGTCCACCGACAAGTCGTTCAGAAGGCGTTCGGTGAGGTGGCGGTTGCCCATCCTGACGATCTCGAAGGCCGCTGAAGCATACCACCTGTCGTTGTGGAATGCCCTGTGCAAGTGACCACTGCCCATCTCGTAGAACTGGTTGAGAAGGGCGATGTAGTCCCAATCGATAAACCCTCTTGAGGCTTTCTGGTCGATAGCCTTCAGCACGAATGCGAACAGGTTCGGGGTGAGATTGTCCACGAGCCTCTCAGCGGCTTTCAGGAAGATCTGCTGGTAGGGCCAGTCCACCAGCGACCGGAGCAAGGCGTATGAGAAGTTGCTGAGACAGTGACTCTGCCAGCTACTGTCTAGTTTCGAGTACAGCAAGCTGACCGTGGAGGCCGAGTAATTGGCAAGTTCCAAGCAAATGACCATGTGGGGCTTGTTTGTGGCCATGTACTCAATCGCTGAGGCAGTGGCCTTGCCGATGAAGAACCTTCTGCCGGCTTCCTCGCAATAGGTCAATGCAGAGAGCAAGCCATTGTTGTATTCCTGCTGGGGCACATCGCTGTCGGTGACCCAAGCAACAGCGGAGCGTTGCACGGCACCGTACCAGAATGCCTCCAGCATACTGGGCCTCAGGAATGGAGGAATCTCGTCATTGTCCATGATGTGGTTGCTCAGACGCTTGCCAATGGCATAGATGTGGCTCACGTGGCCAAACTGACAGGCAATCTTGAACAGCTTCCGGTCGTCCATCAGCTCGCTCTCCAGGAGGACCTTGGTGCTTCTGACGGTGTCCACAGACCCCTGCGGCGTCCATGTTAAGGTGCTGCAACAGCCAACATGCCTATACCAATTCTCCAGCTCTTCATCAATGGGTGCCAGGAGTCTTTTCAAGCTTGTTCTTAAGATAGTTGGGATCTTCCAATTGTCGATCCTTCCTGCAGCCTGCGTTATGACGTATGCCTTCGGTCGAGCGTTATCGGGTCGCCGCCCACAGGCAGTAAGCACGTGCTCGACAATTTTTACGTTGCACATCACCTCCAAAGAAAACTGCAGTGAGCTGATGCTGTAGTTCAGGTCCATTGCTTGCAAGTTCTGAAAGATAGGGAATGTTAACTGAATTCCAAAAATTTATTGATACTGCAGTGGAACATCGACCGGTGGCTCACAATGTTATGATCAATTTTGAGCCTGGTGAACAAAATTATCAGGTCGTTTTGACTTGTATCATATTTGACGAAATCAGAAAACACAATAACAGATTTAGTCTGCTAGTAACGTCTTCAACGGCAAATTCTACGAGTGCACGTTTGGAGCAGGGCATATTCCGTAGCATAAGAAAATGTGTTACCGATTGCGGGTAAACTGGAGGATATTGAAACTTGCATGAGTTTATCATTACCTTTGTGGGAAGAAAACATGACATAACTCATAAATCAACATTTTTACCAGTACTGGTAGTTTCATTGAAACGCCATTAGGGCGACCAGGATATTTGTCTAGCAGACAACCAAGAATGACACCTGTCCTAGGCATCTAGGACTTATGGCAAAATCAGTAAAGTTGAGTAACAATGCCGAGTTTTTTAGAATTTGATCACAAATACTGAATTTTCATGACTTTCATGATACATTTTTTTCAGAATCATTAGTAATGATACAGATGCAATAAGAGCAGCTTTTCGGAAGAAGGTTACATGAATTTCATGATGAAACCGTAGGCATATGTGCTGATATCATAACAGTTACCAATTGCAATAAAGATGAAAAGATGACAAGATTCAAAATTAACTATAATTTCACCATATATCCAGCAAGTGAAACGTTCCAGACATGCCGGAATCATATAGACGAATATCTTAGAACATTGCCACCGACCCAGCAAATGCTTTCTTCCCAGCCCACAACTTCTGATGCTCGACGCTGATGAACAACGCTCGAACGTCTTGAATTTGTCCGAGACTGTTCTTCAGCAGACATGTCGTCACTTCAAACTTTCTGGACAACACTGGATTGGCAGTTCCTTTGCAGGAATTTTGCTCATCCCTGTACCTGTACTTCTTCAGGCACTTCCCAATAGCATAAATGTACTTATCATGACCGTAGTGACTTGCTAACAAAAACTTCATGCGATCATCCAGCGTTTCGTCTTCCAGGAGGACCTTGGTGCCATCGAATATGTCCACTGTTCCATGTGGTGTCCACATTGGCTTGATGCACAAGTTCAGCCTTAGACCCAGATATACCAAGTTCACAATTCCTCGTCAATGGTCATGATGAGTTCCCGAAAAGTCACTTTCAGGACTGATGGCAACTCCAACTCCTAAATTCTTTCAGATAGATAGAACTGGTCAATAGCAGTCGATTGATGTGACGTATTGCCAGGTTTTAGTTGCATCATTTTTTTCTAGAGAATTTTTAATGTCTTGGATTTTTCGATTTTTAAAAATTTCTTCAACAGTATTTGTTATATCACTTGATTTTTTGGTTAACCAATAATAAGCTTTGTAAACTGTATTGATTATGTTGAGTTTCCCTGACATTTCCAGGTTTTCCAGATATAGGGGAACCCTGTAAATTCATCTTTCGTCATGATATTCAAAATGGGAAACTCAAATTCCACCACGCAAAGCAACAGAGACATTCAGCTGTTGAGAGCTACATGTAACTTACGTCTAATACTATTAACTCCAAATCAATATACACATGTGCATGTATGGTCAGATAACATCGCTCATTCAGATTTTTTCGCTTTGCACCTAATGGCATAAGGCACACCTGCAGTAACCACGAAAATTTAGGCAGTGGACATTTTCCATTGCAAGGCACCACAAACTGTACCAGTAGTACTGTAATAGTTACAAGGACAAAGGCGTGGTCAGACCATAATTTCCACAAATGTATCACTGTATCAAATATGCCCATAGCTACAATATCAACTGCCACCATTCCCATAATGGATTATAAATAAAAAAGTTTCCTTACTAGATTATAACGACAGCAGATTACAGTTGGGTCCAAGAATTTCAATCCGTCCTTTCCCACTCAAGGTTATCTGGAAAGCAAAGGTTTCACTGTTAAAATTTTATCTGAATGCCGGCAGTTCGCTGATGACCTCAAAAATTAAGGAAAAGGGCAATGCTATTGAAGGGTCCCAAAATAGTCCCTCAATTCGGTCACGTGTGAGGTGTCAGTGACACCAACGACGAATGAGAACACCAGACCAACTGGATCAAATCGTTTGGGTCATGGTCATGGTCATGACCTAGCCATTGTCCCTTTTTCACTGAAAATAATTGCGACTTTTCTGTCAAACCAAAAAATAATTCGGGCCATTTGTCCCCTTTATAAAAAAAATGCTAAAACATACGAATATGTTTTAATATACGAAATGTAACGTCGACTTTGGTAACTTCTCGTTTCATTCATTGGGATATAGCATTCAAAAATAAAAATAATCCTAAAACATACTAATTTAAATGCAGATGTTGCGAGTTAGTTTATTTAAATAATGTACATCGGTGAAAAATTGAATTGATTGAATAAACAACTAATGTAAGATACAATATTTTATACTGCTTTGGAAAATTTAGGGTGCCATAGAAAATACCAATTATCTTGATGAAAAATGTTAGAAATGAAGGGTACGCCATAGACAACATGTTTAGAAAAAATTAACGTCATATGGTGGCTTTTAACACAATCGATTGTATTAGTTACTTCAAAAAAAAATCGCCACCAATGCGTTGGTTTTTCTTATTAAATTTTCCGAAATATTATTGTATTAACAATAACGGAATTAACAATAGCAATGATGCCACCTTAACATGTGCACAAAATATGCATTTCAACATTACTTGTTTTGCATTGGAACAGTGGGTGGATGGTTTGAAGGAGATTCAGCAAAGTGGTTTCATATACTTGTATTTTATTAAATTATTTGCCCTATACAAGGCAAGAGTAAGTACCATTCCTTACATTCTGATCATCTAGGCAACAGGAGCCCCAAGATATGCAACATATTGAAAAGGAAGCAACGCAATAAATACAATAACAAGAATGTAATCAATACTAGAGATATATGCCAGTTTTTAAAACTTTACATACCATACATATCATACAGTGTTGTTGCACGAGTACAGAACATCAGGACATGTACATACTGTATACCATGTCAAGCAAAGCATGTACGTTTCATAGATATTCCACTCATTTTAGTTAACAACAAACAGTGGCAAGTGGCACATGGTGACGGATGGGGCAAACTGACGAACTCGATTATTCGATGGGGTTTCAATTAACCGGTAATGCCTATCGGATAACGGGGTTATACTGTACATAACCAAGGTCAGCAGTCACCACGGAATATCACTACCACCAATTTTTCAATTTACAGGGTGTCTACTGGATTTGATATTGCAAATTACTTGACTTTTTCACGCCCGCAAAAACTTCCCCATGCATATTAGAATATGGGGTCCTTCAAGTATTATGTCATGTTTAAATATCGATTTTCAGAAGTAATATCTACCACTGCTGAGACAATACATGTTTCCCACTCAAATAAAATGTTCAACCTCCAAGACTTTTCATGGTTTTCTAAAAAATTTCTCTGACTATCAAATGTCGTCTATTGTAAAAATTAAAAAGAAATCCACCAATTACTGATAATTTAATTTATCTCTTCGAAAATTCAAAATCTTAAATGTTCTTTCTTAAATCTGCAATCATACTCTATCGCATAACTGACTAGATACGCCCTCTTTTCAGCAGCATCACAAATAAAGAATTCATCTTTTGAGATTATGGTAATTTAAGGCTGGCTTTATGGCTTACACAAATTTCTCTTGACTTTCGCAACTAAATTTGAAATTTCCCTTACTTTTCTAGGTTGTTCCAACCTCCCTGGCGTTTCCAGGTTTTCCAGTTGAGTGGGAACACGGCATTACTATTGACCAAAAACACGCGGTAGGCGACACTTTTTGCGAAATTGGGAATCAATCAAAAGACAAAAATTCCATGACTGTTGTATATTTCATGACTTTTCCATGACCCTGAAGTAAATTGCGTGACTTCCATGACCAGTAGACACCCTGGTTTACTACTAAGCGTATGCAGGATAACTAGTTTACAACAGCTACAGGCTGTCAAGCAATTCGGAGGTCGAATTAAATAGGAAATATAGGAAAAAAGAAAAAAATATAGGAGGAATATTGGAATTTTTTCTAAAACAAATCAGTGAATTACTGCAGTGCGTTTCCTACTTTTTAATTGTAATTGTTCCGGTTTTTTTTCTAAATTTTCAAAAAAATATTTCAGAAAAAATTAATATTTTCATAAATCAAATAATCAGCGGATCTCAAACTTTGGACCACAACGAAGGTAATTTTAGAATGGCAGACGTTTGCGACCCATCTACAGTAGGGTTATTGAGAACGCCATAGGCAATTTTTTTTTAAAAAACTAGAAAAACTAGTGAAATTATTAAAATTTAAGAAAACGCCGAGACGAAATTCAAAGACATTATTAGGAATATAAATATTTAAGATAATGCCATAGGCAATTTTTTTAAATAGCAATTTTGACAAAAAAAATAGGCCATAAATGATGGACTTCAGATTTCTTTTCTAAAAAAAATTGTATGTGTGTAAATACTAACATGTAAGAAAACGTCGTAGGCGAAATTTTTTTAAAAAAAACTAGACATAATGCATTTTTAAGATATTTTTAGAAATAGCACTTTTTACAAAAAAATAGGTCATAAATGAAGAATTTCAGATTTCTGTTCTAAAAAAAATTGTGTGTAAATACTAACATTTAAGAGAACGTCGTAGGCGAAGTTTTTTTTTAAAAAAAACTAGACATAATGCATTTTTAAGACATTTTTAGAAATATGAAGAACCAACAGAATGCCGTAGGCAATTTTTTTTAAAGAAAACCATAAAAGATAGATTTAACATTAATTCCAGATCTCAGATGATCAATTTTAGCCAGTATACCTGCTATATTTTTTTCTTTGCCACAGCAGTTTGCAGTAAATGTAGGACTATATGTCCAAAAATACAGTACATAGCGGAATCACTTGACAGTCTGCAGTTTGCAGTAAATTTTCCATACAGGATGTATCTGCATCAGCGATGATTTTATCCATAATGGTAAGAAACAGCGTAAGTAAAGCGGCACTTGATGTATCCGGGATACAGTCGTTGTGCAAGTCCGTAAACTGTGTCTTCAGCGACACCAGCACCTGCATTCTTCCCATTCCGCAACCTCTGATGAGCGTCGCGAACGTCTTGTGATGGCCTCGTGCAAGCAAGTCATTGCAAAAAAAAAGTATGCTTCGGTCCATCATAAGGGCTTCTTTTTCTTCATCAGACATGTCGTTTACCGCGCACTCAGTGAGGCGCTCACAATCGACCGTAAGTGACATGTGCATGACAGCATAGTGCCACGGCATTTCAACCATTTTGCGATAGCTTTCTATGAACATTCGACTAAAAGAAATCGTAAGCCTGTCATAGTCCCAATCCTTGAACCCGTTGGCTGTTTTTGCATCTAGGGTTTCTAGTATCTGCCTTAACTGTTCGAGATAGAGATTGTCGACCAGAAGAACAGCTGCTCTCAAGAAAAACTGCTGATAGGGATTATTCAAGAGTGACTTGAGCATCAGACAGGACAAGTATTTTAACTCTACAACCCCGCAAATCTTGCTCAATTTCGACACCAGCAAGGCAGCCGTAGAAGGTGAAAGTGTGCACCTGGAACATAGGATCCTAATTGAATCCGGCCTGGCTGCATAATCCAGTTCACATGCATTTTTAGTGAAAAAGTTCAATGCTATCGCATCGCAATACTTTATGGCAATTCTAAAACCCAGGTTAATCACTTGCTGTGGCACGTCTTCTGCACCTTGCCACACGATTGAAGATCTGTGTACAGCACGCCAAAACATGTCATCCAAACAAGCAAGGTTCCACTTCAAACATTCTGGCCAAAACTTTATTGGATTGGCAGTTCCTTTGCAGCAGTTTTGCTCATCCCCGAACTTGTAGTCCTCCAAGCGCTTCCCAATGGTATAAATGTACTTCACATGACCGTAGTGACATGCTATCGAAAACTTCATGCGGTCGTCCAGAGTTTCGTCTTCCATGAGGACCTTGGTGCTACTGAATGTGTCCACTGCTCCATGAGGTGTCCACACCGGCTTGACGCGGAAGCAAAGCCTGATATACCAAGTTTCCAATTCCTCGTCAATGGGCATGACGAGTTCCTGTAAAGTCACTTTCAACTCCAGTGGCAACTCCAACTCCTCCATTCTTTCAGTCGCCTCCTTAACAATGTCTGCTTTCTTCCTGTCGCTGTCTGGTCTTCGTCCACTTACTTCGAGCAATTGCTCAACCACTACCACGGCGCACATCTTCTTCAGAGTCATCTCCAAAGCAAAGAAATTGGAGTCCAGATCCATTTTCGTATCCTAAAAGATAGACAAATCATCTACATGGTTCATACCAAAATTCGAAAATCGATTTCTATGACCGAATCTGATGAATTTCCCAGACTGATCAAATAAAAAATGTCACACGTAATTAAAATTAGTTTTATCTGCAACACTACAAGTAACTATATTTTTGTACTTTTCTGTCAGGATGACTACCCTTTGGTAATTTTTAAAAGTATTCCTAATGATGGAAACGCTTTCAGTGTATTAATATTAACACAATTATACAATTACTAACGATGTGAACACTAGTGGTTGAGACCGCCATATCTCATACACCGCATTTTTGTGGACTTCTTTCGAAATTTTAAACATTAATCATAATGATGGAAACACTTAATGGTATTTTTTATGGAAAAATTTAATTCATATAAAACTCTGATAAGTAGCCAACTACCGTATTCATCATTTAGGAACGCCATAGGCGAACGTTTTTTTTTTTTAATGTAAAAAAAAAATTATTTTAATGTATTTTCATAAAAAATATGAATGGTAACGAACAAATGAAATCTCCATACAGCTTTTCTGAGATATTTCTGCCAATCAAAATTGTTGTGCCACAACCAATTGACAGACATTATATGAATTTCCATGACTTTTCCAAGTTTCCAGATTGCCAGTCCCCGTAATGGGCCACGAAAGACAAAATGGTAAAAAAAAAATTTTACTGCAATTGCAATTAAAAAAGTTTTCTTACTGAATTATGAACTGCAGATTACTGTTGGGTCCTAGGATTTCAATCCGTGCTATATAACACACGATTGTCTGGAGAGCAGGTGCTTCAGTGTTAAATTTTACTTGAATATCTGAAACTGGCTTAAATACAAGCAACTAACTGAATGCTGGCAGTGTGCTCCAGTCAAGACCTAACAACGAAGTGAAGGACCCTTCAGCATTTTGTAGCGACCTGTTGAAGGAGGCCTGGCTGAAGGGTCCCAAATTAGACCATTAATTCGGTCACGTGTGGTGTACGTGACAGTGACCCCAACGGGTTCACCACTCCAACGATGAGAACATGAGTCCAACTGGCTGAACTGGGTCATGGGCCACCCATTTTCTTGGAAAATAACTTGTAATTCAGGAATTTTGCCACGTGCCAATCTGCATGGTTATTTCGTAAATTCCGCAAGAATCTAAAATGGTAATCAACTTTTGAGTATGATTTTTAAACCACCATCGGATTCATCTACATGTATTTAAATAGCCAGATCTAGCTTTTCGAAGGGTAATTGGACATTTTTCTATAGGATAAGACTCACCTCGGACTATAATTTACAACATCCTGTAAAATAAGAAGAGGACATTGGAGACACGTTTAAAAAACTTTCTGAAATATTAATAATGCTGGAATCGCCGAATGAAATTTTTCGAAAAACTATAGATGATGTATGACGGTTTCGAGCCCACAGTAAAAAAAATTTGGCGAATCTAATAAAGGATTAAAAGGAATAGCCCGAATTTAAAATTCAAAGTTTCTTTTTGTTATAAGTAAATATCGTTGCCTTGCAATGGAAAACATTACAAATATTCATTTCAAACCTTAATTTTTTAATTTGGTGACGAAATCGAGTGTGCAATCTATGGCGTGGACCTCGTTCGAGAATTTCTTCATTATGGTGATTCATTATGATATTTCATTATTATGGTGATATTCAACCAGACCAAACATTTCGATATGAACATCAGGATGGGAAACATCAGTTTTTTTAACAAACTGCCAACTGTTTCTTCAAAGGCATATCATTGTCCATTTTTTGCATTTCAGTTTGAAAACTTCGAACATATTTCCTCAAAGTTATACCTTGTTGTAAACACAAAACTTCCCATAACCAAAAAAGCATTCACGAATAACCAATACATAATCAGGCAGAATAATACACTTAATTTAGAAACTCGTTTATTTCATTCAAAAATTACAAATTCATAGAAAAAATAACGTTATGCAAAGAGCTAACATAGTAAAGAATAGGAACTATTTTTTCGTTTGCTCAATTTCAATAAGTGCACATTGGTAATTTGCAATCTAAACCCTTGTGAATTCAAAGTGGATTAGAATGGCAATTTCGACCACCTTAGTGGTTGCACACTACATACAGTAACGAGTTTTTCAAACATTAAACTATATACATGTAGGCCTATAGTAGTACTGCAGATTTTATTTACACTTCGCTTCATTAAAGCAATAAAATCTTTCAAAACCCTGTTTTTACATTGCGATTACTGTGGTAGAGAAACCACATGGCCTCTTGTTATTAGGTTCCATTGTATAACAATAACCCTTGCTACTGTACAGGTACATCATCAAAGCTGATGCAATTTATAGAAGGCTGTAGAACAAGTCAACACTTGGTTGGCATCAAGGAAGATACATGTAGAATATTGATATCTCAATAAAACAAATGATCAGTTGCACAGCTTGATCAAAGACTCATAGGGGAGTCTCTGATATGATTCTGTCAGTTATGTCAACAATTTGTTCGAGGGACTCCATCCATTCGCTGACTTCCAAAGGTTTACGGCAAACCCGGACATGCTCCTTTGAAGGCAATTCGGGTGCATCGGACACGAAATATCGTTTGAAGCGAATCAACAGATCCCTGCTGTTCATGCCGCAGACTCTGATGAACATCTCAAGAGCATGGTAGTCTCTTTCGTGAGCCAATTTCAAGCACAAGTCGTTCATGTGAAAGCACAGCAGAAAGTTGATCTTGTCGTGGTCAGTCATGTCTTTAAGTACCAGGTCCAAAATTCGCTTATTCTTGAGTATGAAAACGAAATACAAGGTCCTCTGGCATGTGAGTCCAAGGTACGAGACACGAGTGCGGTGTTCTGCCAGGGACCATAAGTCGACGAAAAGCCCCACGTAGTCACAGTCTCGGTAGCCAGCGTCCAGTTTATAGAGAATGGTGCTCAGCAAGCTCCAAAACTGATCCCAGGTGAGGTCCTTCATCAATGTCTTTGCAGCTTCAAGAAACATGCGCTGGAAAGGCCAGTCAATGAGGTATCCGAGCATTATGAAAGAATAATGGCACTTCAGAAATCTTTGTTGACCTTCTCTCATTCTCGAGAACAGCAACGCCATAACAGCCGGTGAGAAGGTCCTGTACGTCAGTTTGTACTGATGCTTGAATAATATTTCATCGACCACTGCCAGGGGCAATCTATCGATAAAGTACTTGATGTTGATGCTCTGGTAGCAGCGAAGCGAATGCACAAAGCCATCTGCACATTCCTCCTCTGTAAGATTGTTGCAGTCAAGTCCATCAAAGTGACCATTGTACACGTCATACCAGAAATGAGGAAGCTTGATGGACGTTGGGATGACAAGATGCTGCTCTCTTTGAGGGCTGCTGTCCTGGAAAATCTGGGATGGCATCAGGCGACGACCATGCCGTGATTTGTACGCTTTAGCGAAATACTTCAGTACGTACTGAAAGACTCCTTCCTTGTCCAACTGGATGGCAGCTCTTGTGCTCTTCAGCAGATCAACGGTTCCTTGAGGAGTCAGGATGGGACGTATGCGCATAGGAAGCAAGGAATACCATTTATTCAACTCATCCAACATTGGTCTGAGCATATTTTTCAGCGTGTTTCTAACTCTCAGTGGCAATTTCAACTTGTCGACCTTTTCTGCAGCCAGCAATGATAGTTTGCCGTCCTCCAACGAAGATTCCAGCCTGGTCTTTTCGAGGATTTCTTGGCACATCCTTGTTGCGCACATGGTTTTCAGAGAGAACTCCCACGTGGAGATGTCGTAGTTGAGATCCATACTTAGTGCTGTAATTGAAGGCCGGATATCAGTTAACCATCATTTTTCCACACACGAAACGCTTATATCAGTTGGTTGGTTGGGACCAATTCAAGGCTGAAAGGCAAAACATGCGCACAAACAGCAACAAAGGAGTCTTGGCCCTAGCAGACATGCAGTAAAAATAAATACTCTTTATTTTTCTTTTCCATGCACGAGTTCAAAAATGAGGAACACAAGGTGTCTACCGGATTTGGGATTGCAAATTCCATATCTTTTCCATGACTTCAAAGAATTGTCCATGCCTATTAGAATATGGGGTCGTTCAAGTTTTATATCGTGACTAAATAGCGATTTTCAGAAACATTATTTACCACTGCATTTAAACCCAAATTTTTATTTTATGAATAAACGAAAAGCCAAAAATTACATGACCATGTTGTAAATTTCATGACTTT
>JAQGAF010004040.1:0-15495 GCA_034687865.1 Kryphioiulus occultus
GCTCTGCATATTAAAATTAGTTTAACCAGTTTTAATGTTATTAGTTAAAATCCTGTCAGTGGATTAATTTCTACACATTTGAGACAAATTCAATCGACAATTATCATTTCAGGGCACCCAGTTGTAAATTTCCGAATTTAACATCAATAATCAATAAGTCTACGTTTACATGCAGGCTTTAAATATCTTAAACCTAAGTAAGTCATGTACTTAAACGAGTTTCGCCCACCTTGACTAAAGTTAAAGCAGATCTGCTTCGATGCTCCCCATTCACTTGGACTTGCAAACGTATGGGAAAATGTGCTGTTTCTGATTTTAGTAAAGTTAGATAAAAAGCACCTCCAACTTGGTCCAATAATAAACTTTGCGAGTGGTCATGTAAATCCACATCACGTTGCTTTAGTGTACAACAAGTTTTATTTACGTTAACTTAACGTCTGCATGTGAACGTAGTGTAAAGCAGGTTGCCTATCGCAGATGTCTGTGCGTGTATTAGCGTGCATGAATTAACGTAACGAATGGCCAAAACCAGAAGTTCAGGTTCATCGGCTATCGACGCGCGCGAACATTTCCATCATCGCATTAAGAATGAGGGCCCATTAGGCGTGAAGTGGCGCATGGCTCTCCCGTTAATGATGGACCCAAGCACGTGCCCAACGTTTTGGTCGTGCAGCGTGCGAGCAAACCCATAGCGTACTTACCGCGACGGTATTTTAATGGTTCCGACTGGGAATTCCTGGAGAGGCTTCAGCGACACACGCCAGCCACTTGACGGATGGAGAAAAATTGCGTTCCGCGAGATTCATGGGCTGCCTGCCGAGAAACATCCAATGGCAGAGCTATGCCGAAAACGAAAAAAAAATCAGCAAGAATCTTTTTACCACTACTACTTCTTCTCCTTCAACCGCCTCGGCTTGATTAAGTGAAGTGCTGCGGAGGAGACATTTATCAAAAATGCCTGAGAGGGAGCTGCTCGCAGCATCCCAAAAACACGAGGGGGTGACTTACGGGTCCGGTCCCAGCTGCTCACAATGTGGCTCTGCTCCACGCACTGCTCTAGCTCCTTCTTCCTCTATCTGGCTGCGAGAGCATCAAACGACAGATGTTGGCTTTTATCTGAAAAAGTGGAAAAACTCGCCATTAGTTTTCCGGATAGATGTTTGGCTTTATCTTCGGGCGGGGCACGGGGACTAATAAAACCTGGGAACTGGAGAGCCCTGCTACTCCTTACGTATCTGGAGGACGATGTAAGGGGACCAGGATCGGGACGACGAGCATTAACAGGTTCCAAGGAAAAAAAATTCAAAACTTTTCGAATTCAACATCAGTAATACCAACAGCGATGTTCCGAATAAAACAAATCGGAACTTTGAGGAAAACCAGATGGAGACTGAACAATTTTTATTTCCGCGCATTTCACCTTGGTTCCCGCTTCAGCAGAAAAGCATTTAGATTTTCTAAACATTTTTTTCGTATCACCCAGTCATAACATTCGAAACTTTCAAATAAGCCACCGATTTAATAGCATAAATGGACTATGTTGAGAAAGTAAAAGGAGCCTATTTTTAATATAGCTTAATAGTGCCCTAGCGTCAGCAATGCCGAACCAAATGGAAAGAGGGAAGGCCAGATCCAGAAGTACACCAAATTTATTAGGTTATACACCTCATCTGGTTGTCACCAACTGCACAAATTTTGTTCAATGCGAAATTTACAGAAATGATGGATTATAGTCGCACAAAAACACTTTCAAAATTGGATAAGAAATTTTTTAAAAAACTGGCTGGGATTTGGTGAATTTTAACCTCCTTCAAAGATGATGACTTAATACTAAAAATGGATTTTAATCCAATGTTGTTTTACAATAAAGCAATGTTGAGTAATTGCAGTGTACGCTAACCCCTTCCCACCCTCACTTACGGCATTTGCCTAAGCCCCCACAGATGATGACATAATACTCGAACAAAAATACTGAACACAAATACATATACCGTAGAACCTCTGCAAGTTGACCACCCAAGGGACTGTCACAAACTGATCAACATAACATTCCGTGAACTGCATGTACATGTACTGCACGTAGGCCTACTTACATTGTATACTAATCATTCATCATTCACGAATAATCTTATTAAATGTTCATAATTCTCTATGGCAGTATTGCTAATGTGCTGCAAATTTATCCAGCAATTACACTTACAGTACAGTATGGGTACTGAAGGGGTTCAAAATGAACTTTTGTACCATTATAGAGGCTAATACAAGGGTTGCAAGCAGCCAATAAATTTAATCATCCACGACTTTACATGTTGAGACCATGCAGGTCACCATACAGAGAGTAATTAAATTACTATTGTGCGTCACAGCCCAAGTGGTCAACATACAGCATGCAGCGGCGCAGGTGGTCAACATGTAGAGGTCACCTTCCATTGAGTTAATGTGGTGACCTTCTGAGCAGTTAAAATGTGGCCAATATAGGAGGGTGGTCAATATTGGAGATTCTACTGTACTCGCATAAAATATTCATACTGCAGAACCTGTCCATTTAAGGTTTAAAACTGAACATACTGTCTTTGCCAATAACTAGTCTGAGGGTCGTCATCCTCTGAGAACATGCAACTATTGTTACTTCAGTCTTCGGCGTTTTAACAACGACAAACCCTTTGAGAAAGCCCTTCATATTCGAGCTGATTAAGCGGAGAAGAGTAAACAATGCAGACGCCGAGAAATGCTAATGCAATTGAGCAGATCATAGAAGCCTCCTGTGTCTCATTTAGCGAAAGCCCAAAAGCAACCCGAGACAAATGAGAAAAGAAAATCCCAGTGATGGACATAACGTGCTAAAACGAGCAAATTGTGTTTTCGTCTTTCGCGAATGCATCTTCGACAGACTTTCATCTCGAGGGAAAATTCCTGTCACCCCCACACTAAGTCCCTTGTTCTCTTCCAAACAAAAAAAAATAAATACAAACAAAAAGCTGGGCATTAACAGGGCCCAGTCCGCCCAGAGTGCACTTGAAAGCAAAGACGAGAAAAAAAATCACAACATGGTGAAAATTCACAGTGATGGGAAGGAAGAAAGTGGTGGAGTCTGCAGATTTTGGAGAAAAAGAGGTTTAAAATAGAGCATAAAACACAGCAGCAGCAATTGATAAAAAGCATGCTAGCAGTATGGCCCGCAGCCTGGCTCACTGTGAAAAACCTCATTAAACAAAATTAAAAGTTCGTGGCATTCAGCTAGCTATTTTAGGACAGTTTCAAAACGCTGTAATTAGCACGCCAAGAAATTCTAGGTTGAACTCGCGAGTCCTACTGCCCCGGATTTTCCCCTTGGTGAACAACTTTTTCGATGACAGGATGACAAAACTCAGAATTAACTGTGCTGCATCTGAGCCAAACCTTTCCCCAAAACCAAACCTCAGGAATCCGTTATTAGGACATTAATTCATCGCATAAACCCAAACTCACATGTCCTTAAAAACAAAACCTCAAAAATGTTTAACAACATGCATCGTGGAAAATAACACTCAGTTTTTCTAGGAAGCAAAATCTCAATTCCTAGAAAAACAGGATCTCGTTAACGAGAAACAACATCTCAATCAAAGAAAAACATCTCTATAGAAAACACGATCCCACGTCTTATAGAAAACGGGACAACCTTTTCCAAGGCAAACATTCTGGAGAACAACAACTAACATCTTTTCTTAGATGGTAGTTATGTTTTCCAGACAGCTTGACTTGGAAAAAAGGTTGTCCCGTTTCCTATCTGAGATCTTGAAATCTTTTAGAAAGCTTTTTTTCTAAGAAAAAAGATAAAGAAAACTAAACATTTTATACGAAAACGTATATTCCTAGGGAAATAAAAAACGTTCTACAAAAAAAATCTAATCCAGTAAAAAGAAGACAATATTTTCTAGAAAATCACTTTTCTTATAGGAAAAAAAAAGTTTCTAGAAAACAAGTTCTCATCTCACAAAAAACTAAACATTTTTTATGAAAAACCTATTTTTCTAGGGGGGAAAGTAGAAAATTTAAGATCTTATAGAAAAACAAACAATTAAGACAACATTTTCCAGAAAAAAACTACTTTCTATTGGAAAATAAACTTTCCAGGAAACAAGAAATCTCATAGAAGATATCACAACATTTTACAGGAAAAAAAACTTTCTAGAAAGCAAGATCTCATCTCAAAGAAAACCAAACGAAACAAAATTTTCTAAAAAAACCTTTTTCTCTATAAGAAAAAGTTTTCTTCCTAGTTGCTTGTTTCTTTCAAGAAAATAACATCTTAAAAAACAAAACAATGTCTCATTCGTCATTCCTATCTGGTGTGAACACTGCCTATTCATCGGAGCAAATGCTTCATATATCCAGAGAAATCTCCCCAAAACCGTTATTGGAGCCGAGAAGTTAGTGTGATGACTGACAGTCAGCCATAACACTGTGGCCCTGCCTGGGCAACGTCACCAAAACCTCGAGTTACAATGTTGTGGTGTCCCACAACTTAAGCGGACCTTAGGACGACGTAGGGGGGCGCCCACCAAGGGCTCCTTACGCAAACTCACTTCTTATCGCTGACAAACTCAACAGGTTTTTTTTCCGCACCACACTCGTCAGTGACCCCGATGTTCGCCATATGTCACCGAAACAGTCGTTTTCAATCCTCGAAATGGCCGTAATGGGGTGATAATTTCTTAAACGACGGCATTTAAACGTCAGTCGTCGCTGCAAACGGTCCAACCGAAAACACCCGGAGGCATTAAAGTGACGTTAGTTGGATTTTGATTTGGTAACTAGATTTCGAGAGGAAGAGTTCTCGGAAGGGGTTTCTGTTCTACAGAACACGACCAGGGCGTTTGAATGGATTATGTGGCGGCGATAAAATATAAAAAAAAACTGGAATAAAAACGTGATTTAGTTAACGAAGCGAATAGTCTAAGTGTAATAAATTTCAAAAAATCTGCGAAAATTTGCTTTACCGCCCCACCCCATGTCAAATTTACATGTTGGTGTCATGCATTTGAGCGCAGGAAACCTTAGGGGCCACTTTCATAAACCTGAAAGTACAGCCTTCAAGCCAGAGTTAGTTTTGTCCGTTTGAGAGCTGAGAGCAATAGTAACCATCGAGAGAATTTCAGATGGTTCCACTCTAGTGTGATGAGAGTGAAATCGCACAGTGCCCGCCGTTGATAGTCAGGGTGGCAAACAAATTTCTAGTTTTGAAATTTAGGACTTTTTCGGAGACAAATTAAGGATTATTTCAGGATTTTTTCAAACAGTAAGTTTTAGAATGCAGTATTTGAAGCTTTATTCATCTTTATGTTACAATACAATATTAAAAGAACAAAAGTGATGTCAAACTGCAACTGTAGGCCTACTACTGTAAGGTATTGGCAACAGCATTCAACTTAGTACAGGTACATGTAGACTGACAACACAATGTACAGGGTGTTATGACTTTGTTAAGGCATTTAGTTAATTTTTGTTAGTACTTGTTAGGACTCGTTTGTCACCCTGAGTTCATTATCAGACTCCGTGAATAACGGAGTATATCTCTCGTGCCTTGTCCACACCTAGGAAACATTTCCTAGAAACATGATTTCTGGAAATTATTTCTTCAATACGTTTCCAAATTTCCAGCATGGAAACACGTTTGAGGAAACCTTGGGGGCCATTTCCTCCAATATGTTTCGAGAAACATGCTTCCGTGCTAGAAATATGGAAACAATTTTAAGAAATCTGTTTCCAGAAATCATGTTTCTAGGAAATGTTTCCTAGGTGCGGACAAGGCTTCAGCCAGCACTCTAGGTCCCATACCCAAGTGCTTTTTTGAATTCTCGAGAGGTTTTACTCCACCTAACCTTACGAAACTATTCCCCAATGTTCTCTAGATAGCAACTTTAGCCCTCAACTCTCAAATGGACACGCCTTGGACCCAGATGGCCACTACTGCTGACAAGAAGGGGGAAATCTGAAAATCACGAATTTGTGAGGACAATATTACTTCGTTCTCTTATTGCAATCGCAGGTTTTGTACGAGTACATGTACTGCAATTTAATGGCATTGTTATCGTCAAATTCCTGCATTCATGCGGTGAACTTACGTGTCTATAGCGCACGCTTCGTCCCAATTCAAAAGCGCTTCACGTTTCGAGAGGGAGGCCACTAAGCACACTTCGTCATGAATGAACCGGACAAGGGGTGGGTGGAGATGTCAAAGGTCGAGGAGGTGGTATTGGGAGGGCGAAAGCCTGCTCGCAAATGGCATTAAGTTTCGAGTGCGTCGCCTGCTCGACCACCGAGCAATTGATGGGCAAAGTTGGCGCACACGGCAAGGTTCGTTGGAGGTCATCGGCTGTAATTAGATGTAAATCGAGTCGACGACGACGTAGGCAAAAGGGAAAAAAACGACAGATGGCAAAGGCGCGGACCGTAACCGGCGTCTGTGCGAAGAAGAAACAGGAGACGAAGGAGCGCCAGAGGGCGATTAAGGATGCTGAAAATACGTAAACAATCAGACGTGAAAACACACGAGAAAAAATAAACACTGACAGCCACCGCCTGAAGCCAGGAATGTCTAGGGGTTATGCTCCATAACCCTGTCCCTGAAACCCATCATTCATTGGCCACACATTTCCCATTTTCAGAGTGAACTTATTCAATCCAATGGCGGTTTCGAGCTGAGATACTTCTTATTAATAACTTCTCTAGATGTCCCACAATGAGAAAAAAATGGCCCTGCTCACAGCTGTCGTTTCATAGTGTACATAAAAAGCATTTTCCCCATTTATTTTTTTTGAAAAAAAAAAATTCAACTGTGAAAATTACGAATGGAAAATGAAATGGCGCTACGAACTACAGTATGTCTTAACAAATTTACGAACTTTCTGAAATAAACTGGACAACGATTTTATTCTAAACAAACAGCTGTGAGGCGAGTTTCGGAGTTTAACATCGCCCTAGTTTACTTATGACAATTTTAAACATCGCACCCCCGCTTCAGTGATGATGCATTGAACTTAAAAAATTGCAAAAGTTTGTAAATATTTCTGCCACAGAAATCTATCGTTTCAGAAGTGACTAACCTGCCAATAGCAGGGTTCCCACTGTTAAATATAAAAGTTATACATTTTCTTCCAAATTTTTATAAAAGATGATGATTTCCCTGACATTCTTACAAATTTTCACGAATTATCTGATATTCCCTGACATTCCAGAAAGTAGGAACCCTGTATGAAATATTTTGCCCGAAACCGGAAATTTACAATATTTATAGTAAGCTGTGTCAGTAGGCTTCGAAGAGAGGGTCTTATCACAAGTCTTAATTGTCATTCAAAGCATTAGCGAAAGATGAGCTCATTCATGTCCATTTATGTTGCGGACATGAAAGAGCTCATCTTCTTATCAACTCAAATATTCTTCAGACAGGCACCCATCAATCAGCATCTCTGAATATGAGACATGAAAACTCGAGCTTTGGTGTTTGAGTCTGTTTTGGACTTCAAAGCCATCTTGTAAGTGTCGGCAATTTCATGATCCCACAGACGAGAATATATCCCATGTATATGCAGTGTACATGTAAGCCTATTTATAGCGAACGTCTTGCCTTGTTTATTTTCATTTTGGGTAGTTACCAACAACAGACATCGCCATGCTTCTCACTGATTAAGCCCCGTTTATCTGGCTGTGAACGAGATGAAACAGAAGCCTTCAGAAGGCGAAGGAATGGATGAACAAAAGGGAAAGTGCCAGCCAAAGTGGGGTCACGCACCAAATCATTAATTTCGCTTTCACGCTGGAGTGACTAATTAACCTTCGCATCAGGGGTCACGCAGAGGGTATACAGAGCGGGCAACAACGCTCTTCAATGTCTTACTAAAGTTTATCGTTCGAATCTGAAGTATTACAAGTTATTCATAACGGAGAGTTACAACAATTGCCAGATAGCGTTTGAAGAAATTAAAACTTGCCG
This sequence comes from Kryphioiulus occultus, assembly GCA_034687865.1. Classification (NCBI taxonomy): domain Eukaryota; kingdom Metazoa; phylum Arthropoda; class Diplopoda; order Julida; family Julidae; genus Kryphioiulus; species Kryphioiulus occultus. The sequence goes on from JAQGAF010004040.1 coordinate 7,973, forward strand.
ACAAACCTGTTGCAATCGTCAAGGATACAAACACGACATATTTCACATTTAGGCAGTTTGGAATGAGATAGATCATAGAAGAGTGAGCATAATCGGCATCACGCCATTCATCCAATCAAAGTAACCCCAACAGACAAAAAATAAAACAGATGTTATCCAGAAATCGAATCATGAGCCCAAAGTTGGTTCGATAAAAATGTTCTGAACAGGTGCAGTTCTTGGCAGAAAAAATTACTGAAATTTTTCCACTCACCCAAACCGCTGCTTCGTTGCAGTGAACGTCGACGGTTCAACCGCGATATTTTCTTGCTTTTAATCGATGAAACTCGCGCATTTTTAGATCCCCAATAATCCTCGAACTTGCCCGACCCGCTCTCTGCAGCATCTGCCTAGGCAGGAGAGATCAAAACGGACTAAATAAAAAAAGAACATCAAATAATTCAAGAAGTACGAAACGTCTGGAGCAAAAGCGCCCTAGCCAATTTTCTAAAATCGAACGAGCAGACGTTTTCAAAACTCGCACGTGCTGTCACGATGAAGTGGTGTCCCAGAAATTGTTTTTGGAGCCCTGATTTTCGATGGAAAACTTTGTGAAAAATTAATAAATAGAAGCGGAACCTATCGACTAGTGTCAGGTATTGCGTCAACTACAGTTGACTGTGAAAAATCATCGAGGGAAAGTGGGAAGCTCCGAGGCGATAGAAAATCGCCTTGAAATTGAAGCTGATCAAACCATGACTGAGCGATGTCAAGAGGTTATCCTATTTGCACAACTCGCACTTCACTGTTAATTAATAATAAATGATAGGTGCAAACTGTCACCATGGTAAAGCCGACGAGTGCTTAAAGATCGCCAAATTTGCGTGATAAGGTGAAACGTATTGTTGCTCAAGAGAGGACGAATTTTCTAGTGCTGTTATATATAAATGTGAGTATAGCGAACCTGGTGTGTTATAGCTAATTTAAACTGTGTACATTGCAAACAGCATGCAAATCAGCATCCACCAAAATAGTTTGAAGGCCAGTAGCCATTTGAACGAAAGCAAGAATACACTGTACATGCAATTGGAAGGGATTTAGTGCATGCACAAAATTGCAATCAACCAAAATGAAGTTGTCTCAAATTTGCCAATTTAGGAAAAATTCCCCATCACCAGGGTTCCCCCAGAAATGAAATTTTCAACTTCCCTGACTTCTCAAGGTTTTCAATTAAATTTCATTGACCACTGAACCATGTGTACATGTAATTGAAAGGGATTGCATAAGAACGATTCAGACATCTTGAATACAATGAGGGGGATTTAGGTTGCATCGTAACACCCATGCAGAAAAACAAACACGAATATGGTTTTGAACTAAGGGTTTACTGGATTATTACACTAAATTAGCTGTGATACCCTATTTCGTTCCTAACTAATCTCTGTATGTCACGCAGCTAGAAACTAGGGAAAATGGTGTTCCTCGGCAGATCAACTTCAAAGTTAATGTGGTGCCAGATCGGGCGAACTAACCTAAAGCGCTGTTTAAGAGTCGCGTCGGGAACAGGACACAACGCTGTCAGCATACGTTTCAAGTCCTCGCCGCCCATCATCGACGAGTCTCCTGAAAGCACGATCCCCACCGACGAACCCCCAATGTCAAGGGTGGCTAGGCTCTTCAAGAACGACATGAGAAATCTGGCCAAAGGCAAGATGTTCATCCCGGAGAGCGAGCATTTTCCCAACTACTGCGACGTGCTGGTCATCGGGGGTGGGGTCATCGGTTCGTCCATTGGGTTCTGGTTGAGAAGCCGGTCTGAAAAAGGCCTCAAGGTCGTGGTTTTGGAAAAGGACAACACTGTATGACGTTTTCAGATTTACCCGTTGTACGATGCCGCGTAGAGCTGGGCTTGAATATTCATGCCTCTGTATCCATCATCGTGTTTTTCAGTATGCCAGAGCGTCGACGACTCTGTCGGTGGGTGGGATTCGGCAGCAGTTTTCTCTCCCGGAAAACATCCAGATGTCCATGTTCGGAGCGGAGTTTCTGCGGGACATCAAAAAGCATTTGAGTGTAAAAGGTAAAGACTGAGTACCTCTTGGCCCCCTTTCAACTTTACCACGTGTCAGTTTCAGTTGGATGTCAACATAATCTAAATTGATTTAAATTAAACAGACATGGACCCACCCGACGTTCATTTCCAACCTCAAGGCTACTTGCTCCTCGCGCCAGAAAGTGGAGTTGGCGTGCTCAAGGAGAACCACGAAATACAAAGGTCGGTGAAATCACTGCTTGGAATTTGCCCGTGCTTTACCTTTGCTGTAATTCGGTTAATCTTGAAAGTTGTGCATGTTATTGTATAACTACAGGGATCATGGTGCCCGAGTGGAGCTTCTGACTGCCTCTCAGTTGAAAGATACCTTCCCATGGCTAAACACCGATGGTGTCGCTTTGGGCAGTTACGGTACTTCCTTGGGATTTCACGTGATTTTTTTAAATTGTGTTGGACCGAGCCCTTTGGATTCATAAGCTTATGCCGACGAACTTATTCGTCCTGGAAATCTTATCGCGCGTCTTAATTCTTATTTTGGAAGGATACGGATTTGAAGGCTGGTTCGATCCCTACTTGCTTTTGATGGCATTCAAGCTGAAATCCATATCTCTGGGAACATTTTACGTGCAAGGTGAAGCTACCCAGTTTACGCTGAGGACGTTGAAAGGAGTGAAACTCGTAGAAAACGATATTGAACTACCATTCAGACAAATCAAAAGAGTCACGGTTTGTAACACATTTCATGATGCTATAAATTGTCACTAAATTATCTTTACGCATTGGCTTCGAATGACAGCTGCCCATTCTTCTCAGGTGAAATTACCAAATGGTTCAGAAGACGAAATCCAGGCGGCGATCGTGGTCATAGCAGCAGGCGCGAATTCGGGCCAGGTTGGTCGTTTGATAAACATCGGGGAAGGAGAGGGCATGCTTGCCAAGGCAATTCCAGTGGAGCCAAGGTAAATTTTTGGAGTCAGCTGCGGTCCGCACTAAACTTTATCGAAAAATTAGCGTGGAAGTTAACTTGGGTTTGGATGTGGATGAAACTTACGCCATCTGTCTTGATGGCTCTTTTCCAGAAAACGCTATGTTTACGTCATTGACTGTCCCAATGGGCCGGGAATAGATTGTCCATTAGTCATCGATTCTTCCGGAGCGTACTTCAGGCGCGATGGCTTGGGAACAACATATATTTGTGGAAAATCGCCAAGCAATGTGGGTGCATTTCTCTTTCAGGATGTATCGTCCACACCTAACCTTTGAAAAAACGATAAAACACTGCCTGTGAATTATAGGATGCAGAACCGGATGCATCAAATCTGGAGGTGGATTACCCGTATTTCGACAATGAAGTGTGGCCCTTGATTGCTAAGCGAGTGCCATCATTCGAGAATATCAAGGTAAGCATTGGATTCTCACAAATCCAATTTTTCGTACCTTCTCGACCCACAGGCTTATGCTGCTCATGGATTTTTCAACAATCTTACAGGTGAAAAGCGCCTGGGCTGGCTATTACGATTACAACACTTTCGATCAAAACGCGATCGTTGGTCCGCATCCGCTTTTTCCGAATCTGATGATGGCCACCGGATTCAGCGGGCACGGGATCCAGCAAGCACCTGCCATCGGCCGGGCAATTGCCGAATTAATAATTAATTCAAGGTATGAAACAATCGACCTCAGACGGTTTGCCTTCGAGAGGATAGTTACCGAGGAACCAGTTTATGAACGAAACATCATCTGAGCCGCATTAGCAAAGTGAGTGCCGAGAAGCTGCAATCTACCAAATTGGTTTATGACCCCACTTCTGTTTTTAATCAATTGTTCTGCAAAATTCACTTGTTTATGGCTCTTTAGAAATAGTTATCGTCCACAGACTAACCTGATTATTATTCATAATTTACCTTAAGTCATTTCATTATCACCCTTGTGATTGAGTGCTAGCCCGGATTTTCTGTGTAGACTAGTAATAAAAAGCCACTTTCCCTGACAAGGCAAACTGGATATTTTCGAATGATGCGCGCCTTATATTTCCATCTGTATTCAAAGAGAAGAGGTACATTTTATGTGCGACCCAATCAGTTTGTACCACATTTTATTGAAATATATCAAAGGAAGCGAGCGTTATCTGTAGGTTGTCTGCATTTGCTGCAATGTTGTCTTAACATTAAAAGAGAGACAGACCTATTCACCTTGTCTGGTCATTCTTAAAATGAGGCTATATGAGAACCTCTCAAACCGACAGCACACGCTTTTTTTGATCTCAGTTGCCCCATCACGTGTCAAAGGGCGGATACGTGGTAGATATTCCTTCGTTAAATCTCCGCCTCGTTCGGATTAATGTTGTTGAGTGGGCGGTGCGAAGAAGTTGCCGCTTTGCTTGCTGACAGTGCGAGATGGAGCAAATCCCAGTACCTTTTGGATGTTTTGCCTGATGGACATAGTGCACAGGATATATAGAAATATGAACGAGCACTCTGTATAGTCCTCGCCTAAGAGATTACGATGAGATATTCCTTGAATCCAAGATATCGGAACAAATGGCAATTTCGCCACGACTCTTCCATCAAAACTACAAGAAACAGTAAAAAGTAAGCTGGTGGTGCAATCGTGTGGAAAGCGCTAACCACGACCGAATCAAAACAATTACTTACATGGAATTGAACATGCTAAGTAACGCCGTAAATGCGAATCCAATGGCGAACATCGATTTCATTTTCACCTGCAAAAGGCGTCAACTGGTTAGGCTATCTGCGTTTTGCACGTATGGAAATTCTAGGCAAAGTTTGTTTCATTTGCAAACCTACCAAAGACAGTTCTCTGTTGTTGTTTTTCAGTTTCTCTTCTTCTCGCTCTTTAAAGTATAAGCAAAGTGTAAAATGAGGACGCGTTGCACTACTTGGGGAAAAAATTGAAACGAGTCCGAGGGAAAAGTTAACAATACCAATTTTCTTCTTTTGCTGTCTATCGATGATCGAGTCTCCGTGAGCTTCTTTTTTCTTTTCCACTGTAGGGTTTAGGTTTGAAATAAAGCAGGCATTTTTGGTCACCAATTTTGTTTACCTCGTACAGGTGTGTTATCAAGTTCAAGCGCAATATTGAACACTTTTTATGCAAATGCATTCTTTGACACCAGCTGTGGTTCGACGAACCTGTGCTGCTCACCCATAAACTCGTTATACTTAACATAATCTATATCATGGGGTCAGCAGAAGAACTTTCAAACTAGTGATGATCAGGTGGTCATTCATACAAGTAATGGATTGGAAACCGGCTATTCTATGAATGGTGGTTTGAATGAATTGAATCATGCCTTTGAGGACTACACTTACGTCTTTTGCTCTGCCTTTCGACTTCAGCTTTTAACTTTTGATATTTTTCGGTGCGGTAGACTAAGAGCCACGTGAGACCTACAAATACACATTGCGCAAAACTGAAATATTTCTTGAAGACCCAGCTTTGACAAATTTTGCCGGCATTTCAGAGAATAAAAAGCTCACCTTCTCCCAAAAGCGCCGTGCATATAGATATGAATAAAATGAGTAGTGTGTCGGCCCACATTTTACGTTTTTGCTAAGCAAACAACTAGGGTAATCGACCTAAAACCTAAATAAGCCTACCGCAACGGAATTAATGAACTTAGAACGAGCAGATGACGTTGAAAAACGGCACGAGTAAGAGCGCCGTTAAAACGTGGAGCTAGTTACAAGCAGAGTAGCACACCACCCGCCATTGGCGAGTTCAGATGCGCAGTCTAAAAGCTGCAGAAAACGTCGGAGACCATTTATAAAGTATGTCATGTGACGACAAGATGAATTTATTATTATTATTGTTTTCATCTTACTTTATGGATGTGTGTCAGTGTTGCTTTGCTCAATCATCATTGACCTTTTCCCATTTGGAAATTAGCTCATAATTATTATTTTTATTATTATAGTACTTGAACGTCCATAAAAAATGGAGATTGCTAATTTCTGAAAACTAAATTATGTGAGTTTTCCAGGTTCAGAAAATATATTTTAATGATTAAATAAATGCCAACATTCTTTTTAAAAACAAAATATTTAATAATAATAATAATGCAATGCCCTAGTAGGTTTTTTTTAGTCAACTTTACCAAACAAGCAAATCAAATGATGAATTTACGAATATTTCTTTGAAAAACTCTACGAGAAATTATGGCGTTGAGGTACATTTTCCTTGAAAAATGGATTTATGGAAATAACAATAAAGACATTTTTAAGGGATTTTTTATGCAAACTAGATTCACAAATAATGATATTGACAGAAATTAACTACATAGACAAAAATTGAATAAAAAATTAACAGAAATTACGGATTTTAGGTGCAAACAATCTCCCGAAAACGCTTTTCAGTAATATTAATAACGAAGACTTCTCAGAATTGTAACTAAAAAAGCATAAAAACCATAATTTTGATAAACGGAAAATTCCAAGTTTCAATAAAAAAATTCCCAGAATTTTCCAGTTTTAATATAAACCCCCCTGAGGTTTCCAGGTTGAATACAAAATCCCTCGGGCCAGAGGTTTCCAGATTTTCCAGTTCGGTAGGCGATTACCCTGGCTACACCTCCAGGTTCCACCATTTCGCATACGCTACTTTCGGGGCACCCAACAGTGGACGTTGGACCCGTCCATGTGTAGGGGAAGGGGGTGTGTGGCCACAGCCAGTGACGATGCCCGAGTGGTTCAGGTATGCGCCAACGAGGTAGTTGCCCATCGCTAGGCTGGAATTTCGTGTGGAAAGCGTGAAAAAAGGGGGGCACCTGTCTAGCGCCACGCACCGTAGAATGATATAACGTCGAGGGAGGCCCAAACCCAGGTAAGAAACTCCTAATTACGACTGAAATCTTGATGCTGCATGGTGTCCAGTGGCCAGCTCAGATTTCCATCCCTGCAAGTATATCCCATCCCACGATCCCAGCTACAGGACTGGTCTGGCCTTCGTATTTCGTACCCCTAGTCTACACCCTTTTCGTCGACTTCAAGAGTCTTCGGGGGTCCCAAATTAAGCCGCGAAACTAGCCCTAAAATCCTAGTTTTCACCTGGCCCCAACGCGTCTCACAAATCACCAACTACTTTAATGACACACCTGTAAATGCCTATTGCATCGAGTGTCACTGCATGGCGTTGATTCGCCGCAACACTAAACAACAATAGAAAGGGAAAGTGTGATGGGAGCGGTCTCCGCCCTGAGCGCCTCGTGTCGGACGTTTGGCACATCGCGACCTGGCACAGATTTCGCTGAACCCCCACGACTGGGACACCTTTTATAAGGCCGATAAAGAATTTTCGTTCCGTACAAGTATAGTATTGCGTCGTCTGCCAATGTACTACGTACGTTGTACGAAACGAATAAGTAAAGTACGGGTGTATCAGTGTTTGCGAAAGTTTGAATATTACGTGGTGCGGATTGAGAGAGGTACCCTTGCGCGCCATTTTGTTGTGGGAAATCTCACCTGTCTATAGT
>JAQGAF010004041.1:0-15495 GCA_034687865.1 Kryphioiulus occultus
GAAGCCCTCTAACATGCTACGTGTCAGTTACCGATTAAGAGACAGCATCTTTATGTATTAATTAACAGAGGCTCCTCAACAGGCATGTTTTTAAGGCTTTATAGCCTCCTACCTATAGTTAGGGAACGTTCATGTATGATTTCATCAACTTTAGGGGAGGGGGTTGGTCAAACAATGACGAATGTTGAAAGGGGGAGGAGCCAACCAACAGAGTCGGAGTCAGAGTCGCACAGTCGAAGGTTTGACAGACCGACTCTGCAGCCCTGATTATTAAGTTATGAAATTAACATTAAAACAAACTTTTTCTTAATCAACTGAACGTGCCTCCCTAAGAACATCACAAGACGGAGGTGCGGGGTACCCTGCACTTCAATAAAACCCTAGAAGGGACTGCAAGGCATTGGTATGTCCGGACTGCCACCATTATCAGCAGTGGGACCTGAGACGAGAAACAGGTTTTGTTTTCTAAAGTACTTCCCAGGCATATTGGCATTCATATGAAGCATATGAGCAGCAATGGTAACAGTCCAAAAGGCAGATGACACTGCTAGGGAATACAACCAGCACTTAGATTGTGAAGAACATCAATGAATCCGTTATTTACTTGGTTAACAGTAAAACTAACGAAATGCCAAGCTCATCTGACTGTGACTCCATACATGCATTCTCGTGCAGAAATGGCAACTCTGGCCCGAGCGATATGAACGTTTACCAGAGGTACGAGATATCCCTGTGCCAATACAATGTGCGACAATGAAGCCCTCAATTTACATGAATGTGATTATTGTTATTCACCAAACCACTTATGTGAGAGCTGTATGGCAAGCCTGTGCTATGCAGAACATCCACGTCTTATCCCATAAAATCTTCAGATGAAGCAAAGAAGTTAAATGAAATGATGGAGGACATGAGCCAGTATGACACTGACGACTGAGGGACCCTACTTGCCCCGCTTTGAAGCGATGCAAAACCATGGTGAGTTTGATATCTTGATTTCGTTTAATTTAGGATGCCAGTTTGGCTTTGATTCTGTCATGGTTTGAAAGTTGGGTTTACCCTGAATCCGTAGATATCAAATTGATCGCATTCCCTAGAATTTTCCAGCAGCATCTGAGCAACAAACCTAATCATTGTTGACAGAATTTTACATTTGGCAATGCTTACCAGCCACCAAAATATAAATGTAACTGGTTTGGTCCTTTTAATCTAGTTAACTTTTGAAAGCCAATACACAGAAACATGGTAAGGTCTTACTGCACTTTTGTATCTGTGATGGAACAATATCCCATAAGCCACAGTCAATCAATTTTATAACCTTAATTTGGTTATTGAAATTCCAATTTAGGTCAATCCTACAGTACAGCTGTTTTCTTGACCCCTGGAATTTTAGCAACAATTTTAAGGCGGACATTCAGCTTTTATTGTATGCACGTAATATACCCCCAGCTTGCTGTTGTTAATTGCTGGAGTTAAGGTTTCAATCCTAAATTTTTGACTAACTACTGAAATATTAAATCGGGATTTAACTTTTGCTGATGTTTATAGTTTGAATCTATTCGGACAAAGTTAATTCATTAACCTCAAAGCATGTTCGTCAATTTGAAAAAAAACCTTAAATGTAGTATTGCTTGATTTGAGCTTAACAGTTAATTTATTAACCAAACCTTAAGGCCATGTAAGCATTTTAAGTTTAACACGTATTTTTGCTTGATTTGGGGTCTAGCATTTGATTTGAAAAGAAAATCAAACTAACTTGGTGTAAGCTTATAAGTTTTACTGCAGTCACATCAGCATGTGGTGTAATTAGAATGTGAGGAAAGTCCATGCAAAGCTTATCAGTAGGTTTGATTTTACCTTCTATTATATACATGTACATGTAGAATGACAAAGTTTATATTTAGTACTTTTCCAGCTAATGTAAACTGACTAGAAGGCTAAGATTTGGTGAATTTGCCATTATTTTTTAATATAAGACTGACTTTCATATATTCCATTGATGGGAAGCCGGTTGTAAATTGTCCACTTTGCAGCATAATTTAAAGGTCATTGGGGATATTGAACCAAATCCCTGATGAAATTTGTCAAAATTCAGTAGTTCGTTAACGTGTTAGATTTAGTAATAACTAAGCTTGGCTAAAGTTAGCTGGAAGCTTCTTCAAATGAATAATTGGGTAAATGGTAGTATTCTAGAGACATTTTAACGATATTAACCATAGGCCTGAATTCTGCATTATTTAATGTACATGAGTAACATAGCTCAACTTTACACACGCAAAACAATTTTGGCCCTATCAGGTTCGAACCACCGGCTGCGATTGATTATTTTAAACTATATCAAGAGGCATTCCATGTATCTACAATTTTGTTTCTTTTAGTTTTGAGTTTCCATTTTCAACTCAAGATTATTGTATGCTGCTAAGGTCACTTAACCAAATATTATACAATGGAGTGGCAGAATTTATTAGACAATATTAAATGTGATGCTACATGACAATTTCACATGTAATAGGTGGTTAGCAACACCAACAATGATGTGTGGTGTGGTTCATGGCATTTAGTTGATAGTGTGAAGTTATTGCATTAAGAATTCTAGAGCCCAACATTTTTTTGAAAATACTACAGGTCACAGGTGACAGGTCAGTTAGTTACAAAGCTTTACTTTTAATTAGACTTGTGTTGCACCATGAAAATGCACATTTTTAATGTAAATACCCACTCAAATGTTCATTTTTAGGCGCATCTGAGAGTAAACAGCACCATGTTGATTCTGCCCCACCCTGATCCGACACTAATAAAACAGTGGCTTTTAGTAATTTGTTTAGGAAGTAGGACACTATAATTCTAGTAAAGCCCTCGAAGAGAGTAAAAGTGAAGGGTCGCCTGCCCTTATAACTTAAGAATTGACGAACGTTGTTTGGAGGGTTTGAGGTGGGGTTGGGGCACCAATCCCCAGTTCCGATGGAACGCTTTAAGTTAGCCATTACGGGGGGATTGGCATGCCCAGCAAGGTTGTAGGTCGTGTTGAAGTATAAACCGATAGCAAAAATTTTCAAGTCTAGCCAATGCTGAGTTTCTTCTATGAGTGACAAAGTTTGAAACATGTCTTCAAGAATAATCCGTTAATTTATCCAACACTGATCTTGACCAGTGTAGTTCGGATGGTATTCGGCATTACAATTCATTCAAGATGTGTTTATTTGGGTACGGATTGGGACAATGTGCAAACCTGTCAAGTTTACACAGGCAAGTCTGACATAAATAATGTGTTGTTAGATCAATGGAAGGTTTTATTCCAGATTGGTTGGCGGGTTGATTGACATGGCTTAAAAGGCACCGTGCCTAGAAGGCAAAACGCACCCAAACAATGACTACGTTGAAGCACCCCTGTGCTGCCCAAACATTGTGCGCTTACAGAGTAAGGTGTGAAAATAAAGAGTTAAAATGGATAAAAGTAGTAAAAATGGTAAAATGACAAAGAAGTTAGGTGTGGTCTTAAATGGAGACTGCGTTTATACAAGTCATTTCCATAACGCATAAATGATTTGTCTTCATGACACCACAGTAGGAATGTTGACTAACAGAAAAATAAACTATTAAATTCCATTTTAAAACAATAGCACACATGATTGTCATTGTCGGAATATTAAAAAACTACATTGGGAGCAGCTTAATGTGATCACAGTTAATGTTATCATTCGGTTATTGTGATCGAAATAACCAAGTCTCAACCACTAGTCTAATAATACACAGTAAAATCTTTGCTTATGCCCAGTTGCACCAACAAAGGTTAACCAAAACACAAGAGGTTTACCAGAAAAATCATAGCACCACTGAAAAATAGCAAATAACCATGGTGTAATCATGAGGAAAAGTTAACCTAGGTAATGGGAAAGGTTAACCTAAGGTTTGTAGTAAACATGGAGGATGAGTCAGATGAAGTTTAACCTAGGTTAACCAACCCCTAAGGTAAACGCATAGTTAACCAAAGAAAAGCATTGCACCATAGAAAGTACACTGGCCCAGCTAATAGGCAGGGTTACACTGCAAACCAAAACATCTAAATTTTAGATGCGTTACCAACTTTATTCGTCGTCACTGAGTTCAGATGCAACGATGCAACTAAACCGATGCCATCTAAATTGCACCATCTTAAAACTGCAGCCTCAAACGACCATATACAATGCCCCAGAACTGCACACTTTACTCAGTTTCCGCATGTTTATCACACGATTTGCGTTTTCACACTCACATTTCATGTTTCTGACTACATTTTCGCACCTTTTTCATTCAGTAAAACACACCATTTGCAGTCAGTTTACTCACAGATTTTCGTCTGATTTTCAGCCCATTAGCCACACACGTCCGCACCCTTTCCCACCCGCAAGTCCGCACATTTTTCCCCCACGCAAGTCCGCACATTTTTCCTACACACAAATCCGCCCATTTTTCCGCCCACAAGTCCGCACATTTTTCCGCCCACAGGTCCGCACATTTTTCCAAACATTTTCGCACCGTTTTGCGCACACAATTCTGCATTTTTAACTTGTTTTCCGCACTTTTTACCGTTTTCGCACACACATTTCTGGAACGTTTTCACATTAATTTCGGCACTGTTTTCCAATAATTTCCGAAGCACTTTCCGCATTGTTTTCCACGTATTTCTGCACTAAAGGTGTAATCCTTGTTACATATAGACCTCCAATACTGAATTCTGCAAACTTATTTTAACATTTTCACACTGAACCTCAGTTGTGCAAGCAGAAGTCAAAACCCAAAACAGGAGCAAAAAAAAACAGCGTGGAGTTACAGTCAACGAAGCCACAATGACCGTTATTGAGGAAGTAGCCAATGCATGATCCATCTGCATGCATATACGAAAAAGGGAAAATTCCCCTTTTCAACAGATGAGAGTTCATCTAAATCTGAGATGGGCGACTAAATTTCATACGCGTTTAAAAGAAAACATTAGATGTTTTGATTCGCAGTGTAACCTAAGGTTTGCATGTTATTTATGGACTTCATTGATGATGCTTACCAAAGGATAGCATTAAGGAAAAGTTAACCGAGCTAATAAGCAGAGTTAACCTATGATTAACCTTGAGGAAATGTGAAGGCCATGTGTCAGCCATTTTGATTTCAATGACATATTACCAGAATTCCAAGCTGCAACAGGTAATCTACAGGTTTACTAACCACAAGTTAAAATCCCTATTGTAAAATTATGCAACAGACCTACAAACCCTCAGGTTAACTTGCGGTCCTCAAAGTCTAACCTTTCATTTAACCTATGATGGTGCAACCGGGCCTTAATGTAATCAACAGTTTGGTTAATATGAGCCTTTTCCCTCATGAAAGATTCATAAAAGACAAGAAAATAGACGTTTTGGAAGAGAAACTGCCAAAAGTGATGCCCAATATGAAAAGAATATTAAAAATTTAGAAGAATTTTCATTAACTGGAATATTCCGATAGCTACACCACTGACTGAATTTGACACTGTTTGTGAGGCAAACAATTAAAGAACTGATTGATGTAAATTATTTTGAAGGTGACAAAACATGAAATGTGCATCGTAGTTTAAGAAACCACCAAGCACATAGAAGTTTTTGACATTTAATTGTGTATGCAGCATGCATGCACTTGTAGATTAGCTTATTTTTCAAATGTGGTAAGCCTATGAAGATGTTTTATGTGCAGCAAATAGGTATATATATTTAATTAATAATGTACATGCACAAAAGAATTATATCAAAGAAACATCACTGCTAGTTTTGTATATAACATATGACCGGAGCAAGGGAAACTAAGTTCCACCTTCCTACCATACGCAATACTGGGTTCTAGCCAACAACAACATGGACAATCATGTCAATTAAACTGATAGTGTCAGTTAATTTATTGATGAAATAACAATGCAAACCAGGATATGTTTCAAAGACACATCCACTGTACGATGAGGTAACAGCTATCTTTCAGCAAATATCTACTACTACCAATTCACCAATCAAAATGCTTTTACTGATCACGTTGCTAGCTTTGCATCTCTAACATGAGACGGTTGTGAGCACCGCAAGTATTATGCCAGAGAATCGTTCCTACATTTTCAACAAAAATAGCACCGAGATGTAAACAAGAATTCCATTAGGGAAAGTCAGAGTCATAAGAGCTAACAAAAACATTCCGGACTGCATTAATGTGAGCATCGAACATTCCTACTTCAAATATACAGTGTACTTTAATATAACAGCTCCACATAACCATTGGATATCATATCAGTGCTATATTCAGTCTAAGTAAACAATGAAACCAACTACTGTGTTCCACCATCCCCTCAACTGAAACATTTCAAGCTATCAACATTTGACCAGAATAGTTACAATGTCCGGTAACGGCATCAAGGCCAATTAGGGTGATTATTACATTACCTTCTAAAGCCTAACAATGGCATTGGCACAGTAAATTGAGACTACAATTATAAAATAATTTCTGTAACATGTAAACTATTTGTCTTCCTGACACGACAACATGATCCAATGAATATAAATTGGATATGTTGACCAATAGAAAACAAAAATTACTAAATTCCATTTTTAACAATAGTATTCAACATTGTTCGAGTATTAAAAAAATTACTGGTAGGTAATACAGCGACCAAAGCCAAGACTCTGAAATTCACGATCAAATAACAAGCAAGTCTAATTTTTTCTCCAAAATAGGTGAAAATTTCACCATCGTTCTTTTTTGTCCTGATCTTAAAAATACACCCAAATACAAGAGTAATTTGCCTAAATCCAAATGATTTTAGCAGTAGCCTAGTGGTGTTGTCAGAAATTCGTTAAAATGTCACCATCACTGTTTTCGTTCTGCTCGTTAACCTGTATAATGCGAGTGTAATTAGCCAAAAACCCAATGGTTTTAGCAACATTATTTTTTCACCAAAAAAAAGCAAATCCAATTTTTTTTCTCCAGAATTGTTGAAAATTTCACACTCGTTTTCTTTCTTTTATTGTCCAGATCTTGAAAATACACTTAAACAAGAATGTAGTTAGCCCAAAACCTATTGATTTGAGCAACATCTGTTTCTCCAAAAGTTCCCCATCTTGATTGCTGCATCATTGGTCCATCAAGATAGATGGTCAACATTTGGCATTTATTTTTGGTATTTTTCTAGCAGACCTATTTGGCTCAGATAGAAGTTGTTTATAAAAAGGATGTCTATAAAATACGTGCAGGAGTTTCAATACATCTTTGCTAGTTTCATATTCAACATACAAAGCAAAGCAAACTCCTAAGGTCGCCTGCCTACCACTATACGGGGTTCCAGCCAAAAACAGTAAACTTCAAAAATGACAACCGTGCCAATTAGTGAGTAAGGATATTAATGAAATAATAGTGCAATATATTATGTTTCAAGGACATAGTAACAGTACAGTGAGGTAACAGCTACGTTATCTTTCGGCAAACATCTACCATTACCAAATAACCAACCGAAATGCCTATGTGGCTCGCATTGCTGGTTTTGTTTTTCTCGCATGGGATGGTTGTGCTCACCGCAAGTATTATGGAAGAGACTCGTTCTTACATGTTCAACAAAAATAGCACCGAGTTGAAAGCAAGAATCTCAACTGGGGAAGTCAAAGTTATAAGAGCGAACAAAAACATTCCGGACTGCATCAACGTAAGCATTGAACATTCCTACTTCAAATACTCTTCAAACAAAGACCTCCACATAACCATTGGTTATGATACAAGTGCCTTAACAAATTATTCAGTCGCATCAGATAATGCAACCATCAACTACTGTGCTGCCCCGTCCCCTCAGCTGAAACACTGCAACTTAGCAACATTTGACAAGAATAGTTATAATGTCAGCAATCATACTCTATCAGCTGTTAACGGCATCGTGGCCACCTTGGGTGATTATTACATCGACAACGATGGCAATGCATTGACGTGCAATGAATCAATATTTGCACTTCGAACAACGCCAAGATGCAACCAGGTGAAGTTAACTCTAGACCAATATGAAATTATGCAAAATGACTTCTTCTTGAAGCTGTGCGATACGATTATTGAAGACGCAACTTATCATATCGACAAAATCAACATGGTTAATCTGTGCATTCCCTTAAGTATACATTTTTTGAACTGCATACCTGAAGAGAAATTTGTGGCCTTACTTCTGCACACTAGTACAGACTCTCACTTAACATTGCATTATAATTTTTATGACATGCACCTGGGTTTAGAAGATTACTATTACAATGACCTGGGTGATGCAGTCATATGTCCTTCAGAGTATTTCTTGTTGATTGACAAATGTCTGGCTCACATCTATGGTGTACTATTTTACCTAACCACTGTCGGTTTAATTCTAACCATAATTGTTGAACTATTAGCGCCCAGAGTAAATTGTTACAGTAAAAGTTTAATAAGTCATATTACAAGTTTGGCAATTTATTACTTATTTAGCAGCATATTGCGCTACAAGATTAAATTTGAACAAAATATCATGTTTTTTACTGTGGTCCAATATCTTTCTGGTACGTCAGCTTATTTCTGGTTAAATGTTCTAGCATTTCACATCTACAGAAGTTTTAGGCGGATAAATGTGTTGTGTGATGCACACGATAGATTAACTACATCAAATTGTCGTTTCTTTTGTTACTGTCTTTATGGGTATGGGATACCTTTTCTTTTATTAACTAGTTTATCCATTCTCGATAACGCCCCAAAACTGCAGGATATGCTGTCTGTCTATCCGCACTTTTATGAAACATATCAATTTCATGACACAGCCTCTTTGTATATTTTCTCCATTGGCCCATTGTTGCTAGTGAATGGAGTAAACATCATTTTCTTCTTACTGACCATTTATAACATTTACAAGACGAGCAACTTTGTGGACCAGATCGCAATAACACGGAGAATGCAGCAATTGTGAGTAGCATTTAATTTGTTGACATTTCTAGTCTAGATGCAAAGCGGATCTGTGCAAGTTTATTAAAGAATAAGAAGGCAATCAAAATTAAATTTAGAGCATATTTTGTCTCAGACAATATGTAATTATAATCAGCCTTCATGAGGTGTTCTTAATAAATATGTTGGACTATCCATCGATTTTATTTAAATTTTTTAAAGTTTTGCTTAGAAGGTTGTATTTTTATTCTTTATTTACAGACCTAAAGTAATTATCAAGCTTTACATCATCTTGGGGTTGTCAAGTACAATTATTGCGCTAATGGAGGCATTAATAAATCAGTTTCATTTTCCAATTTGGTACGTGGACAATGCCCTGCTCAGCTGTCAAGGAATTGCTGCATTTTGCATCATCAATTGCAAAAAGGAATCTTACCAAGCTCTTCGAATTAAATTAAATAATGTACTTTCATTCAGTAAATTGAGACTATTTACTAAATAAATGGGTGAATTATATGTAGAAACTATCAACTTCTAAATCAATGGTCTTACGGTATTTTGAAGAATGATAATTCATACAAATTACATGCAAATGTGCTTATCATTAGCAAACAGAAAATTAATTAGTCAACAACCAACAATTACATTACATTTTGCAGAGGAAAATGGTGTAATTAGATGTGCATTCTGAGTGACCAATATCAACCAGAACAATAACCATGGACTGATTCTTTGAATTTATTGTATTCTTTAAATGACATTCAAGATGTATACGTGTAATTACAATGTATAAATAAACAATGTGATAGAATGATAGCACTAATCAAGCATATTTCTTTAATCCTTTTGAAAATTTAACCACCCGATGCCTTTTTCAGTGTGTAAGGAATTTCAACCCTCTCCTTTGAACTAGACAGCATTAGGGCAATTGCATTGGTCATTCTGGTCTTCTAATAACGGATACCCATTCTGAGGAGTTTTAAACACTGTCTCTGAAACATCCCCACAAAACGTCCAGGGGTGTAATAATCAGGTATGGATTAACTCGGTACTTCACCACATTGACCTTAGATTATGGAAGAAATAGGGCGGATGCAAACTTTCCAAGACATTGGATTGGCAGAGATGTACCCAATATCCTGGTCTCCTCTGTCCACTGGCATTACATCCCTGGACGTCTGTGTCAATGTACCCATGATTTAATGACCAGAATAAGCCATGCCAGTGCCCCTGTTGAGGGGAAAATGCTGTCTAGTTCAATGGAGAGGGTTGAAATTCCAATTAAATGGAATACCTGCCAGAGGGCTGCACAGGCCCCCAATGTTGATAGGTCCACTACACATTCTTCAATGCAAACTGAGGCTGGGCTTGGTGATGAGCTGTGGTCAGCCATGGACCTGTTGCAGGTCTATTGAAGTTTTGGTTCCTTTACCACACCATTCTCTATTGGTCTTCTCTTGGACATCATGGAATTGATGGTGGGCTTGAACAGCCATGGGTCACCTATCACTCCATGAGGTTATTGCACTGGAGCAGTCCTTTTTGCACTGATATGGACTGCTGCCTACACTTCACCTTGCCTTGTTTGGCATGTCGGACCGCTGAACGGCATGGATTTCGTTCATGGACCTCATCTTGCTGACTGCCTAATCTGAGGTGGGGCATGAGCTTGAGTAGCTGCCTCAGGTGTGGTGTCCATTTGATAGACAAACCATTAGTGTATTGTGTTGTTTGTTTGTGCAGATTTGAACGTTGGCATATTTTCGCACCTACTGAGCCTATCACCAACGCCAGGGGCAGACCATTCACCTGGAAATTTAGCTACAGGGAAGCAGACGCCCCTTGAGGGATCTTTAACGTGAAGATGCGAACAGGACCTTGGTTTAAACTCCCATCCAAAAGAGCCGCCACACAGGGAAAATCGCCTGCCCAAAATTTTCCCACCGAACTCGGGTGGGATGCAAGCCGGCATCGCTTGAGTCGAGAGGCCAGTGCTCTACCACTATACCACCGGCGCCGGCAGTGTATTGTGTTGCTGGTAGTGTACCCATTTCATAATAACGTGCAAATTGTGGCTAAACGTGCAATGGTGACCATGGAGTTGGGAACATTCACATGTCAAAAACCATGCAAATATGGGTTACCTCTGTTTTAGGGCACTTTGAAAAAAGAAACGTTTAGGAAATCGCAAACATTTTGCACACACATTATATAGGAATATATTGTCTACAAAACACTTTCCGATATTAAATCGGACATTTGGTTTCTGAGAAAATACCATTTTTACTCGATTCATGCAGATGAGTCCATTTTTTTGCACGCAAGTGTATTTTAAACCTTGAAAATATATTAATGAATGATATTTTGCATTATTTTTAAAAATAATCAGTCCAGGAGCACAGTGGGACTGTCCCACAGCGTCCCATGTGCTACTGTTTTACTATTCACAATTTTCAACCAAAAAAGTTATTGAGCCATTATTTCTGAAGTATTAACATGCATTAATAAAGTTCAATTAGAATATTCTACCTATATTTTCGAAAAATTCCAAGCCACATGGCACTGTGTGCCATGGTTTAGAACTACTAGTGCCACCTATTAGCAATTAGCTGTACCCCGGTCTCCCCTACATGTATATTTTAATTAATAATAATAGCTAGTTTTGTATTCAATGTATGCCCAAAGCAAAGGAAACTTAAGTTCCCCCTTCCTACCACACACAATACTGGGTCCTAGCCAACAACAGCAAGATTCGATAAAGATTATCATGCCAATTAAATTGAAAATGACAATTAATTTATTGATGAAATAACGATCCAAACCAGGATATGTTTCAAAGACACAGCAACCAGACGATGAGGTACCAGCGTTCTTTCAAGAAACATCTACCACTACGAATTCACCAACCAAAATGCTTTTACTGATCACGTTGCTAGTTTTGCATTTCTCACATGAGAAGGATGTGATCACTGCAAGTATTACGGCAGAGAATCGTTCCTACATTTTCAACAAAAACACACCGTGATAAAAACAAGAGTTCCAATAGGGAAAGTCAAAGTCATAAGAGCTAACAAAAACATTCCTGACTGCATTAATGCAAGCATCGAACATTCCTACTTCAAATATTCTTCAAGAGGAGAGCTCCACATTACCATTGGATATGATACGAGTGCCATAACAAATTATTCGGTCTCGGCAAACAATGAAACCATCAACTACTGTGTTTCACCATCCCCTCAACTGAAACATTGCAAGCTATCCACATTTGACCAGGATAGTTATAATGCCAGCAACCACACACTAAAAGCTGGTAACAGCATCGTGGCCAACTTGGGTGATTATTACATTGATGAAGACGGTAAAGCATTTACATGTAACAAATCAATATTAGCACTTCGAACAACCCCAAGGTGCAACCATGTCACGCTAAACCCAGACCAATATGAAGTGATGCAAAACGACTTCTTCTTGAAGGTCAGCAATACGATTATTGAAGATGCAACTTATGAAGTCAGAAAGGACAACAGATCAACACTGTGCTATCCGTTAAGTATCCATTTTTTGAACTGCAGACCAACAGAAAAGTTTGTCGCATCTTTACAACAATTTGACATTGACAGTCACATGACATTGCATTTCAATTGGAATGACCTGCATTTGGGTTTGGGGGATTATTATCACTATAACTTGGGTGATGCAGTCATATGTCCTTCTGAGTACTTTTTGCGTATTAACAAATGGCTGGCTAACATATATAGCTTACTATTTCATCTCTCCACTGCCTGTTTAATTTTAACTATAATTGTAGAACTATTAGCACCTTCAGTGAATTGTTACAGAAAAAGCTTCATAAATCATGTTGCGTGTTTGGCGATTTATTACCTATTAGGCAACATATTCCGATATAAATATCCGAAGATAACCATCGAATTCAGTGATTTTATTACTATGTTATTTGTATTAGCATATTATTTTTTTCGCATGTCAGCCTCTTTCTGGTTAAATATTCTAGCATTCCACATCTACAGAAGCTTTAGTCAGAAAAATGAGTTGTGCAATGTACATGATAGGTTTTCTAAGTCAAATGGTCATTTTTTACACTATGCGTTTTATGCTTATGGAGTACCTTTCTTTTTAATGTGTTGTCTAATCATTCTTGATAATTCCCCAACACTACAGCAAACACTGTCAATTTATCCACATCTGTATGAATCACATGGCCTTCATGACATAGCCTCGACATATATTTTCTCTGCTGGTCCACTGCTCATAGTGTTTGGTGTAAACACGGTTTTTTTCCTACTGACCATTTATAACATTTATAAGATGAGCAAATCTGTTGATCAGATTACAAAAGTAGGAAGAACAAAACAACTGTAAGTAACATTCGCTTTGTTCACTAAATATAAACAAATACTTTAGTCCATATTAACAGGGTGACTGGCCGAAACTTTAATTCAATTTCCATGACAATTCCAAGTTTTCCTGAAGCTTTTCAGAAAATTTTAAAAACTTTTTTTGCAGCTTTGACACTTTAATACATGTATGCCATATTTTCTGAAAAGTTAGCTCACGAAACGGTGGATTTTAGCCCAAAATTCATTAAAAAGATATTGTGATGACAGACGAATTTTTGAAAAACTACTGGGAATAATAATTTTAATTCATTTCTTCTAAAATGCTTTACAGAAATATTGATAACTATGGGAACACAGGTGGTTTGAACAACCAAAATTCAAACACTGCTTTTCGGTGGACTATTTCCTGTTTCCTTTAGAAATGTTCCAAATTGTTACCAGGTAATAACAATGGAAATGATGTGGGAAAAAAATTATCCATACAAAAATTGAATAAGTAACCAACATTTAAAATATACCTTACCAGAAATACCTTCGCATTTTAAAAATACCAGAAATAATGAATTTAGGTACTTTCGATTGAACTTATTTAAACAAAAAAGATAAACAGTGATGCACTTAGTGGAATTTTCAAAGAAATATTAAAGATGAAGGAATTCCCCTTACTTGTCCAGGTCATATCAATTTCCCTGATTTTTCCGGATTTTCCAGACAGCCAATCGCCCTGTATTAAGGACGGAATATAATTTTCAAAAAACCTTCAGGATATGTTCTTAATAAACTATCCACATTAATTAAAAACTTGGTTATTTTATTCCTTATTTACAGACCTAAAGTGCTTATTAGGCTTTACGTCATCATGAGACTGTTTGGTGCAATACAAGTTATAATGGACACATTAGTGAAGTACGTCCATTTTGAAAATTGGTACGTCTATGATGCCTTCGTCAGCAGTCAAGGAATTGCCATATTTGCCACAGTGGTCCGCAACAAGAAAACCAACAAAGTGTTGTGCATTAAATTAAAAGATGCAATTTTATGCTGTAAATATGAAACCAAAGCATAACTTTCAGTGCTTTTATTTGTAATGGTCTGATATATTTGTAAGGTTGTATTTGTCAAAATAAATTCAAGATCTACATTTTGCATTCATGAACATTCTGCTTTCTTACCCCTAAATTTTATTTATACAGGCAGTAAAGCAGTGCGAAGGTAGAATAATATAGGAAAAAAGAATAAAATACCTCTTTTCTAATGCTTATCCGAGATACTTATACCAATCAAAATGGTTGCACCGCAACAAATTTCCCTGACTAGGTTTTCCAGAAGGCCAGTCAAACTTTGATCCAAATGCAGACACCCTACTGGACCAAGATATCCCTTTGGATTTATCCACGAAGACTGGACTGTTCGAAATTAAGAAGTCTAAATAACAGTGTTGAATTGATCTTCCAGATTGGTAATCTCAAGGTAAATATCCAGACTGAGCTCACTGAGAACACTCAGTCCTGTGGCCACGTGCTAGTTTTAACTCTCGAGATTTGACTCTGCAAAGTCATAATGGCAACCCTAATACCCTATCCACACTGCAACGCCAATCTAGATTGAATCCAGGTTGGATCGAGTGAAAAGTATTCACCTTGAGATGATAGTCACCATATGCTATTAGAGCAAACGTATCTCATTGTGCAGTGTATTGCGGGGCTTTTTAATATTTACAGGGTGGTTCATTGCAAAACTAGCATTACCAGAAGACATTTCCTATTGCTGAATGCTCTGAAATTTTTGGGTGGCAACACTGCCTAACGTCTTGCCATCGTATTGTCCCACCGAGTTGTAAAGCGGTTTCATCTGCATTGAGCCCATCTCCACTACATTATAAGATCCAATCTAGATCGGCTGTTGCAGGGAGAAAGGGTATAACTCACTAACATTATAAAAGCCACCAATTAATACTACAGTAGAGCCTCCAAAGGTGACCACTTCCCTATATTGACCACATTTTTAACTGATTGGCTGGTCACCCACATGAAAAGGAAATGCATTTTGAAATACATTGCAAATTGGGAAATGTATTTGGCGGCAAGTCATTCTCAGCAAATACATTTCTAAATGCATACAGCAATGTATTTTAAGAGGCATTTACAATGCATTACGAAATACAGTACATTGAACAATGCAATTTATGATATATATATACTGAAATTCTGTGTGTTAA
>JAQGAF010004042.1:0-15493 GCA_034687865.1 Kryphioiulus occultus
AGGATATTATTTTAGACAGATTCTGCTGTGGCATTAAAGTCCCCCCCCCCCAGCCCTTAATATTCAGCGTAAGTCTTAAGGATGCATGTATTTGGACTGGTTCTTCTGTAGAATTTAAGTTCCCCTCTCTAAACTAATATTCAGCACCTGTCCCGATCGAGGATATTATTTTAGACAGGTTTTACTGTAGAATTTGAGTCCACCCTCTCTTAGATAATATTCCGCACCTGTCGTATATATATTCGTTTAGACAGGTTCTGCCATAGTATTGAAATCCCCTCTCAAAAGTAATATTCTACATGTATATCTGTCCCAAGCATAATAGTTGGACTGGTTCTAATGTAGATTGAAGTTCCCCTCTCTAAACTGATATTCAGAACTTTGCCCAAGGATGTTTGTTTCGGCAGGCTCTACTGTAGCATAACTATAGCATTTTAGTCTCCCTATCTAAACTAATATTCATCATCTGTCCCGAAGTTGTTAGTTTGAATTGATTCTACTGATGCATTACAGCCCCCTCTCTAAACTAATATTCAGCACCTATCCCGAGGATATTTGCTTGGACTGTTTCTCCTGTAGAATTTAAGTTTCTCTCTCTAAACTAATATTTGGCAGCTGTCCCAAGGATATTAGTTTAGACTGGTTCTCCTGTAGAATTTAAGTTTTCCTCTCTAAACTAATATTCAACACCAGTCCCAACCCCCAAGAATATTAGTTTGGACTAGCTGGTTCTACCATAGTATTGAAATCCCCCTCTCTATACTAATATTCAGCAGCTGTCCCAAGGATATTAGTTTAGACTGGTTCTACTGTAGCATTAAAGTCCCTCTCTCTTCTGCAGCTGTCCCAATTAAGGAAATTTGTTTAGACAGGTTATAATGTAGCATTTAAGTCCCCCTCTCTAAACTAATATTCAGCAACTGACCAATGGTATCAGTTTAGACGGGTTCTACAGTAATGGCAAGGCAAAGTATACCAAGAGCGGTGAACTTTGGAAACTGGACATGGAGTGGAATGGGTGATGACCTTTTCAGATGGACATTTGGGGGAGGGCTAGCTTCAAGTAGACTAAAGTAGACCCTCCATTTTTTTATCTCTTGTGCATTTTGGCAACACGCCCTTAACAGAGGGCGTTAGCAAACCGAAATCCAATGCATGTTTCGCTTTATGCACGTGTTTCTGTACGATTTGCATTTTCAGTAACACCACGCAACGCCATCTCTACCATTCGTCCTCTGAGGAACCAGTACTGTAAAAGGAACCTGAATCCCACAAACCAAAAAAAAACATCATTCATTCCTGATGCAAACGACTGCAGGGGTGTGCATTTACATTTATACCAGTGCTCCTACCTTGGTCATGTAGGTGTGCACGCGACGACTTTTGGTCATTGTGACCAGCAATAGGTCATCTTCGACCCCACCCATCCTCCAGAAACGGCCACGAAGGTCATCGAGAGAATGATATTATAACGTCAGCTACCAAGAATAGGGGGAATTAAATACTACATTAGAACTCGCCTGAACTAATATCCTCAGGTAAGGTGCAGAATATTAGTTTAGAGAGGGGAACTTAAATTCTAAAGGAGAACCAGTCCAAACATAACTTCGGTACAGCTGCTGCATATTAATTTGGAGAGTGGGAACAATGCTACAGTAGAACCGGTCTAAACTAATATCCTCGGGACTGGTGATGAATATTAGTTTAGAGAGGTTATTAGCTTGGACAGGTTGGGGGCAGGGGCGGCCTGTAAACTGCTTTTATCAGCCGTAAACATGGCACCCCCCACAAATTTGTGGAAAATCTGTAAAACCTAGAAATCTCAGGGAATTTAAAATTCAAACTGAAAATTAAACCTGGAAAACTCAGGGAATTTTAAATTAAAATATTAAAACTCAGGGAATTTTACATTCAAATATTAAAACGCAAGGAATTTTATATTCAAACTGGAAAACCTGGAAAACTCAGAGAAATTTATATTCAAGTTGGAAAACCTGGAAAATTCAGGGAATTTATATTCAAATTGGAAAACTTGGAAAACTCAGGGAATTTTATATTCAACCCGGAAAACTCAGAGAAGTCCGTTTTCAGAAATTATTAGTCACCATGATTCTAGTATCTGTAATAATATATCCCTTCAAATGTTTTGTTGACAAATCGTCCTGTTCATGCTAATTTTTCCTTTGATTATTAACTGCAACGTTCTAACAATTCAAAACTTATAATCCTTGTCTAGCCATGAAGGTTCAGTTATAAAGGAAGACAAACGTCTGCAAATAATTCAAATTGAATTGGAGAACTCGACTTAGGAACAGTTATCACTAATCATCAATTCCAAATTCGCCAATTCCCCAAACTCCAGGAGTTGCTGCAAGCTGACGATGCCTACTGTAAGTTCATCGCAGTTTGCACGTACACTGTATATCGAAAAAGGACCTTTTTTTTGGAAATTATTCTCGCCATTAGCTCAGGACCACACCCAACAAGAGCGACGCCTTTTGCCTTACAGGACCGAGTGCCACTAGGGTGTTTTCCGCACAAAAACGGTGAGGGAGTTTTAATGTTATCCAATTTATCCCCCACGAATCCACGTACGTACGTGTATCTCGGCATCAGCCCCTGTTCAATTAAAATCCTGCATCGAACTTGGGTTTGGGTAGGTTTTGCTCATGCAGCGATGTTGTCGAACTATTTACGAGTTATTTATTTTCTGCAATATTTTTTTAAAACCCTTTCTATTACATAAATTGCTTTCTGATTAATGACAGGCAGAGTATGTTGAGAGCTAAAGATGATAAATTAGCGCTGAAGGGGCCCGTAGTGCAGTCCTATGGAGTCAACGTGGAACGAAGCCAATTGGAAATCATTAAAAGTCTCGCCGTAAGTGACAGGAGCCTCCAAAATGCTCTAATTAAGCTTAAAAATTTCGGTTCAACAGAAAGCCTTGCTGCCTGGCACATAAATCGTCAAAAATTCAATAACGAAGTTGATGTATAAGGAACAAGCAAACAAACGGGAATAATGGCTGTATTTGCAGGATTTCGATCTAAAGAAGGTGCGTTTACGCTATACAACAAAACGTTTGTTTGTGTACAAGTTGTTTGAAAATGAGAAGAGGAAATGTTATACAGTGTAGTAGTATTGACGATGCTCGTAATCGAGTGGGCGTTGCATAAGACGTTGTACTACAGAGTTAAAAACTAATTTTTAATATTAAATATGTTGTGATACCGTATCTTGCATAATTATGCCAGACGCATGTTCATACATGCAGTTTTAATGTCATGGCCATGTTTCCCATGTTGTGGTTTGGTTTCATTTCATTGGATGCTGCTCCAATGTAATCAAGATTATGAAAGCATTCCCATAACTCTTTCATCGGTATTTCGTTAATTCCGTACATTTAAATGACCATTTCCTGAGTTTCCTCAATTTTAATTGGTCCCATATCTATTATGCTGCTTGAGGAATTTCCAAGACTACATCTGTTAACATTTTGCGCGCGCTCGTGTTCCATTTTGATGCTTGGGGAATTTCGACCCGCAAGTTAGGGATATTTCCCAGGAGGCGTCTGACAGCATTTCGCGCGCGCTCGCGTTCCATTTTGCGCGTTCCATCCGTTTCGGAAAATAACGGTTTTTATGATTTTCGGGGTTTTCTCAAGTGTACAGTTTCAATCAAAGTTTAGTAAATACGATAAGCGTATATTCAAGGCGGTGAAGAACGCTTCTTTTAGTTCCATGACAAGCTCCATGTACTGTAAACGGCAAATACTCGTATGTTCTCATTGAACGCAATAAGGTAAGATTCTCGAACTGTAGGCCTACTCCATAAGTTCGTTTTTCTTTTCCTGAATTATGAAATACGCCATTTATTATTTTCTGTAAGGAGCTATTTTGTTAGATTTCGGGGCGGTTCGCCCGTCCCGCATAAATTACGCTCGACAATAGAAATGTTCGGCGTGCGTGTATGGGCGTTAGAATCTTACAAGCTAATTTTCCTGAGCAAGTTGCAGCCTCCACAACATGTCCGAAGCCTATGAATTGATGATATCTGGCAAAGGTGCAAGATAAAATAATAGGGTTTGAAACGCTGTTTTTTAGGAAACGTTATCGCTAATACGGCGAATTTTCGATGTCGAATGTCGATGTCGATGATCGAGGGGTTAGCAACTTATGATGTCAGGTATATGACTTTGTACATCATGTATTGTTGGTTGAAGTCCATGAAGTCACACTGAAGTAATTGAAGTCAAACAAGTCTGTGCACATGAAGTCTGGCAAAATCCCTAGCTGAAGTCTGTATTTTGGAGTAGACAATTTTTTTAACCTTGTCCAATGTCTTCACAGACTGAATTCACAGACATGTCCATACCTGACAACACAAGCAAACATGTTTCAGGAAATATATTGGACTAAAAAGGCTTCAAATGGCCCTAGAAACATGTTTCCTTTATAGAAATCTGGAAACGGTTTGAGGACCATATTTCTAGGAAGACTTGCTAAACCCTCGCTGGAAATCATTCGTAACATTTTCCTCTTTTTACTGGAGATTTCGTAAAATGGTTGCATTATCTGGCAGGGTTCCCCCAGACCTGTAAAACTTGGAAAATCTGGAAATGTCAGGAAAATTGGAAAAGCCAACTTGGGAAAGCATGTACATTATTCTGTTTGGAGACCTGATCATAAGGTATAACTTATTGTGGAACTATCGAATCATTTGCTAGAGTAAAATACTTTCAAAATATCCCTCAAGAATGATCTCTGCTGGTAATGCTATTATGCTAGATGCCACCCCTCGTGCCTCACCATTTTAAGGAGTGTTGGATTTGGCATCGTCAGGGGTCACTCGCCCAACCTTAGCAAGCCCTACAATTAATTTCATACGTGTAAGTAACGTGGACCGACTCGCTCTTTTACCCAGAAAATAGCACCCCACTGAGGAGGCCGCAGACCACATACTGACCTCATACTCAGTAGGTGGTCACTCTGGTCACTCTACTTCTCCTAGCCACGGCGTTCATTATTTGAAAAAAAAAGCAATTTCCAACTCGGACAATAAATGTCGCGGCTTGTCCCCTTAAAAAAACAAGACGTGATGAATTTGGTGGTTGGCTCTAGGCTACACACTCCTATCTACCCCGTCGAATTTCAAGAAAATCACAGAAGGTGAAAAATTTCCCAAACTGAGTATACAGTGGGCTCAAATAAGGGGTATAGCAATGTCAAGAATTTCACCAGCAACTTGTATTCCATGCACTAGTTACATTATATAAAGTAAATGAAGTAATATATACTATCCGAACTATATAATGTCAGGTGCCAGTCCCTAAATTGGAACCCATGTGTGATCCTGTAAACCTCCATAACCTGATAACCTCTATGAACTGATATTCAGCACACGTTCCAAGGATATTAGTTTGGACAGGTTCTACTGTATCATTGTTCCCAGTCTCCAAATTAATATTCAGAAACTATACCCAGGATATTAGTTTGGAATGGTTCTCCTGTAGCATTAAAGTCCCCCCTCCCCTCTCTAAACTAATATTCAACACCTGTCCCGAGAATATTAGTTTAGACAAGTTCATCTGTAACATTAAATCCGCCCTCTATAAACTATCTGTTCTTTTCAGTAACTGTCCCAAGCATATTAATTTAGACTGGTGCTACATTAGATTAAAACATTTTTGATGATAGTATAATTAGTTTAGACAGGATCTACTACTAGACAGTAGAACCTATCTAAACTAATGTCTTGTCTGAGTTGGATTAAAATGACTCATTAGTCTCATAAGCTCTTAATGGTTAACAACTAACAAGGGTTTCTGATAAATCACTTTTGGGTAATGAAGGTAGAAGCTTGGGAAGCAAAGAACCAAATGTTTGATTGAGAATCCAACCTTGAATGTGCTTTTTCTGGATGTGACTCACTAAAATCCATCATTTCTGATCTAATTTTCGTACAGATTTCTCTCATTTCCATATTATTTCTGTCAATAATTGTCACCAAGTGAGTAGGTGTCTGAAACTCATAATTTTGTGATGACATAATACATCATATTCGGACAAAATCAGGGGAAAGTCAGGGGAAATTTATGACTTAATTTATAATTTCAATCCCGAAGGTATTTCGTATACATGTATCGAGAAAACCCAGTATGACAGATTTGTTCCTTAATCGTATTTGGCCTCGTTATGACAATAGCAAAATTTGCCAAATTAAAATAAATTCTGAGCGTCTGAGTACTCCTATTTTAAAATCCAAATCAAAAAAGTGCATAAATACTTTAATGTTGTTTGAATTCTTTTGTGGTTCAAATTCAGTAATTATGGTCCTGGTAAATGTAAATGGCGGATTATTTTTACATTATTTTGGTCGATGGGGAAACCGAAAAGGTCAAGGGAAATACAATTTTTAACTTGGGTAACCTGGGAAAGTCAGGGGATTTTATGTGCAGGGATGTATGAGTTTGCAGAGCACTGACGTTGGGAAAAGCTGGAAAATGTTGTTGGCCCCAAAAGGTATCTAAAGTGGGCAAGTAACAGACTATAACACTGATGCTGAGCAGGAAGCTTTGAAGTTTGTTCACGTCCCTGTCACTCGCTGGTCAAGGATTGCGAATGGGAGCCATTGACGCGCCCAGGTTCATTTCCTAATTAGGCCAGATTTCAACCAGACAGGCTGACAGGGAGCCATTCATTGACAGGTGCTTGGAAAATCACGACTAAAAATACAGGCGAGTTTGGTAAATGTGCTAATAACGAAAGTGCATGCACGGTGTCCACCCACGTCAGCCACCGTGACTCATTCACAAAATTATATACCGATGAATGGTCAGCTTTTTTATTGGTTATTTTTTGTTTTAGGCTCCCTCGTACCTGAGGGAAATGTGGGCGATTTTTACCCAAATCGAGCTTCCAGTTTATAAACATCTGGTAATTCAGACTCGAATCTGGCTCACAATCCATAGTCAGATTAGGTGATTTTTTTCCATACTGCAATCCTCGCATCGGGAATATTAATACCGATATCGTCCTGATTGGGAAATATTAGCCGAAAGTCAAAAGCAGGCGAAAGGGACTCACTAAATGCCCTGACATCGACATAGCCCTCCCGCCCCCGCATTCATAAAACGAGGGGCGAGGCATGACGTCACTAGTGACGTAACGCACCTCAGAGGTGCCTTTTTTGGGCAATGACTAGCCCGCTGACTCCGCAGAAATAAGATTATGAAGACTGAATACGCTGCCTGTAATCTTGTATTGGGTATTGAAGTTCCACAGAAGACTGTCACGAGTCAATGTAGTTATTGATCTTGTAATGACATTTTGATGTTGCTTGAACTTTGAGCACACCCTGTATATAGGGAACGTTCGAGTATTATGGCATCACGTATAGTCGCGATTTGCAGACCCCCGATTTAGACACTTTAAAATTGGGTAATAAAGTCTCACTGAAGCCATTGAGGTCCCACAGAAGTCAGTGAAGTCCGGGGTGAGTGGGTGGCGCTCGTGAACTGAAGTCACTGAAAGTCCGGGCGTGTCCAGGCTTTCCTGGGATTTCCTGGCTTTTATTGAAGTCCGTTGAAGATCTTGAAATATCATTGAGGTCTCACTGAAGTCATTGAAGTCCGACTAAAGTTGGACGTCAAGGACTTCCTGGCTTCAATTAAAATACCATTGGCGTTCTTGAAGCCTCATTGAGGTCTCATGCAGTGAAGTCATTTAAATCTGACAGAAGTCATTGAAGCGCCCAACAGCAGTCATTGAAGTCTGGGGCGTGCTCGATCGTGAAGTCACTGCAAGTCCGGACGAGTCCAGCCTGTGTCACGCCATGGGACTTCAATGGCTTCAGTGGGATTTCTATGGGGAACCAATCAATGGCTTCAGTGAGACGTCAATTAGACTTGAAGACTTTCAGTGGGATTTCTATGGGAATTGATACTTCTGACGTGATTTCAATGGGAATTGAGTCTTCTAGAACTTCAAGGGCTTCAGTGGGATTCTCGACCTTCAAGCTGTCACAAATTCTATGGGGCTTCAATGAGAGTTGATGCTTTATGAAGTCCTACGTACTAGACAGTCATTGAAGTTCTTGAAGTCACATTGACGTCCCTCTTTAGTCATTCAAGTCTGTAAAGTCAGGCTGCTGATGTCGTTCAAATCCGGCAAAATCCCTCAAGTCTGCAATCAGGTGTAAAAAAACATTGACATTTTCAACAATTATTAATTAATTATTAATAAACGCAGTAGCCGATTTTTTATTTTTGCAAAATTGGAAAACAAATGATTAATTTGAACCTAAATATTCAAGAAAATGAGCACTCATGCAGCATTGGTTGAGAAAAACCGTTTCAAATTAACAGTTTACTTTTTTTTAATCAGTTCCTCGATGTGAAATAAATTTCCCAAATTCTCACACATTCACTCGTTAAGTCAGCATTTAATTTCGTGTGGTTTGTCATTCGCTTCGTGACAATCGTGTTGAAATGATGTCTAGATTTTTATCCCCAATCCAGATACAGTGTATTGTTGAAAACATGCAGTTTCGATGAAAGATGGTCGTTGTGTTTTCGTAATTACGAGCGAGTAATTCTAACCGTTGTCTAATTTGCTTATAAGAAACCTCAGCTTCTTCTATGATTAGTGTTGGAGAGTCTGGAATTTTGACAGCCCTAATGCGTTATGTTGTTTTTTATTTTCTCCACCCAGCACACGCCCGTCTATTTCTTCCTAAATATTTCAAGGGGTCGAAATGGATCCTCACGTTGCTAGTTTTACTTTCAGCCCATTAGTCGTACATCTGAGAACTACTTCATATCCCAGGTTGCATCGCGACACCAGCAGGATCCAAAATCAGTTTTGGTAACCAGGCTGACTGTTCAAAAGTAAAAGAAAAAGCATTTACAATGTAGTCTTCATGATGGCTACCGACCTGGAAAACCTGGAAGCCTAAAGAAATTTTATATTCAACCTGGGAAACCTGGAAAACTCAGGGAATTGTATATTCAAACTGGGAAACCTGAAAACCGCAGTGAATTTTATATTCATCCTGTAAACCTCAGGGAAGTTTATATTCAACCTGAGAAACTGGCAAAGTCAGGGAATTTTGAATTGAAACCTGGAATTTTTCAGTATCAAAATTGTGTTTTGTGTTTGCTCGTTATAATTCTGGGAAGTCGGCACAAAAATGATTGGCGCTATAATCACTTCTATCATTCCCCTGCCATGCTCTTAATTAATCCTACTTTATTAAGAATTGGTCATTTAGTGTAAAATTGCTGCTTGCAAAACGTATACTGTACACCATACATTACAGCTTTAAACTTCCATCACTTCTGTACAGTACGTGATTTGCTGGGTAAATTTTGCATCACAATAGCAATACTGGTACTCTATCATGAACATTTTAATAAGATTATTCATGAATGATTCAAGAATATGGAATGATTACTGTCAAATGTAAGAACACATACACGCAGTACACGGAATTAAATTCCACATGTTGGCCAGTTTGCAACAGTTCCTTGGGTGGTCAAGTTACAGAGATTCTATCGTAATGCGAACATTTAGTTCACCATAAAAATTAGACATTTCACCCTCCTTAATTGCATCGAGCTAGCAATTTTTTATTTTTTATTTTACCGTCTTTGGTTTGACGCGTTTTGTAATCATTTCAAACTCGACTATTTATAGCGAGGTGTTGCCAGTTAGCAAAAATGTTCAGAATGAAAACACCGAAAAGCAAGATGGCGACCGTGTTTAATTTTAAGCGAATTCGCAGACTATATCCTTCTGAAAGATAAAACGTTGAGCGTAAAAACCCGCCTGGGTGCGTTGCACGACGGGATAGGTTTGGTCTATGTTGATTTTTTTTACACGTACATGTACATGTACATACCCGGTAGTGAGTCGTATTGAAAGTGCTATTTTGGTTTTCATCTTCTAGTGGTTTTAGCAGACGTCGCTGGATTTCGCACCGAATGTGCGAGATCATTTGCCCTCGTTGACGAAAGATTGATCATAGGGAAAATTCGACCTCCCCTTAGGGAAAAATCGTGCCAATGAATGTATTGCTGGGATATACAGTGTACGGTACAGCGTGCATGGATGGCGCTGGGCAATTTATAACCATGGGGTGGGACGAACCTGGAGTGAAACTTGCCGAAATCTCGCTCGTACGTGGTACCCCCTAGCAACGTATCTATCATCCGGCAACAAATCTTTCGGAAAACTATTTGGCTCCTAGGTTGACATTGACGTTGTGATGTATGAACGCATCGGAGAACAAGAGTTTCTCAAAAGACTCAAACGGAGGGAATGTTCACAAACCACGTGACATTTTACCTCTACCCCCCTCTAATCCATTCCCATGACCCTTTTGGACATTCTGTTACAGTAGAATCTGTCTACACTAATTTTCTCGTGGTAGATGCTGAATATTAGTTTAGAGAGGGGGTACTCTACAGTAGATACTATCTAAACTAATATTCTTGGAACATATGCTGAGTATTAGTTTAGAAAGGGGGACTTTAATACCATGGCAGTTTGGAGAGTGGGAACAATGCTACAGTACAACCTTTCCAAACTAATATCCTCAGGACAGTTGCTGAAATGTAGTTTAGCAAGGCTGTACTCAAATGCTGCAATAGATATTGTGTAAACTAATATCCTTGAAACATGTGCTGTGTATTAGTTTTGAGAGGGCCGAGTGTGTTCTCTAATGCGGCAGTGGGAACCTATTTAAACTAATATACTCGGAGGGTATTTGTATATTCTCATTTTAACCTCATTGCAGCATACAATCCTTCTTGGACTTCTCACAAGTTGGACATCTTCTAGTTGCTTGAGAGCCTCGAGTCAGCGATGTTCAGCTTCGAGTCAGCAATGTCGAAACAGATGAAGTAAGCACTTTGTGAGCCTATCTCACTCGAAACTCTGTTCGAAACTGTTAAAATATGGATATTGCTAACAATTCAAAGGAATTTTGCGCACACCCTATACATTACCTGCGCGAATTAAGGTCATTTTACTCAATTACAGTGGAAACTCTGTATGTAAGTTGACCACCCAAGGGACTGTCTCAAACTGGTCAACATAAGGAGGTGGTCAACATATGGAACGAGGCTTGTACTGACACAGGATTTTAATTCCGCGAACAGCATCTACTTACATTTTAGAGTAATCATTCATCATTCGTGAATAATCGTATTAAAATGTTCATAATAGTATACAGTACCAGTATTGCTAATGAGCCACAAATGTATCCAGCAATTACACGTACAGTGCAGTAGGGGTACTGAAGGGGTTCAAAATGTATTCTTGTACCTCTATGGAGACAATTACTGTTCAGGGGTGTATAGTATAAGTTTTGCGAGCAGCCAGTAAATTTAATCATCCATGACTTGACAGGTTGAGATCATGCTGGTCAACATACTGAGGATAAATTACTATTGTGTGTCACAGTCCAAGTGGTCAACATACAACCTACAGAAGTGCAGGTGGTCAACATGTAGAGGTCACCTTCCATTGAGTTAATGTGGTCAACAAAGGAAGGTGGTCCACATGGGGAGGTGGTCAACTTTGGAGGTTCTGCTACATGCAGAGATACTCAACAAAACGTGGCGAGTGGTCGTTATAGAAAGGTTTCCCCATATTTTGGTAACCTTAAGTTCTTGCCATGGTGGTAATGTTTATTTTAATCCGTCGTTTATCTTCCTCGGTCCTCGTGTGCCATTTTCTGTTTTC
Source organism: Kryphioiulus occultus (assembly GCA_034687865.1). Classification (NCBI taxonomy): domain Eukaryota; kingdom Metazoa; phylum Arthropoda; class Diplopoda; order Julida; family Julidae; genus Kryphioiulus; species Kryphioiulus occultus. The sequence continues at coordinate 11,748 of JAQGAF010004042.1, forward strand.
GATAACACTGTTGTCGTGTTTTGTCGGCACACAGGTACATGTAAGTGCGCTCTTCACGTTGGACGTGATCCAGGACGATGTTATCAAACTGACAAATGACGCATGTATATCTACATGTATAGGGACAAGTACGTTCAAGATTCAGACTATGTCTGGCAACATTGTATTCAAATATGAGTTATGGGTAACTTATGGCGCCATGGTGTAGTAATATATTATAGAGATTAACGATGAAAGTACTCACCCCCATCGAGCCCAAGCAACTAAATATAATTTTAAAATATGCTAATTGTGGAAGACACGAAGTTCGTGAGGGTAACGATGTTGTTGCAACAATGTATTCCACCCCAGGAAACGTTTATGTATTATGTCAACAACTTGGAAGGAAGTGGGTTGGTCATATGAAGACGAATTAGTCAAATTTTTAAATACGAATTTTAATTAAACGCTTAGGATTTTATCAAGAATGCATACAAGGTGATCGTATTGTCTAGCTAGCATCACATAGCCCCAAATTATAAAAATTTGGATTAAAATCCATAAGATTTTATCGAGAATGCATGCGTATACATGGTTAGCATAAAGTCTTACCCTCATTACACAAATTTGGAAGCAAATCCATCGGACCTGTGCTGACTGCAGGGTACTGAGTTGAATTGAATTGAATTGATTTTATTAACATTACATGTGTACACAGGGTGATCGTAAAGTACTACCTCATTACAAAAGTTTGGAAGAAACCCCATAGAATTTTATCAAGAATACATGTATATACAGGGTGATCATAGTGTCCTAGCATCACACAGCCCCAAATAACAAAAAAATTGGATAAAAACCCATAAGATTTTATCCAGGCTACATGTGTTTACAAGGTGAGCATAAAGTCCAATCCTCATTTCAAAAAATGTGGATGAAAACCTATCGGATTATATCAACATTACATGTGTATACATGTATAGAGTGATCATAAAGTCTTGCTGAAACCCGTCGGATGAAACCGGTGGGATTTGATCAAGAATACAGGCATATACAGTGTGACTGTAAAACCCTACCCGCATTACAAAAAAATTCGATGAAAAAATCCATCGGATATTATCAAAAGTACATGCATATACAGTGTGATCATAAAATCCAACCCTCATTACTCAAAATTAAAAAAAAACATTTGTGTTTTATCAGGAATAGGCTACATAAATATTCAGGATGTTCATAAAGTTCTACCCTCATTAGAAAATTTTTTTAAAAAAAATTGTTAGAGTTACGAGGAGCATATTTTGGTTCTTTACAAGTTCTTTTTATTGAGGGCGGACTTTATGGTCACCCTGTATATTCTTGAAGGAGGTCACATATTTCAGCTCCATGTTAATGAAAAAACTGTTTCCCCATCCGAGTGGGACTGATCCATGCCCAAAATTAGGCGAAATAAAATCATGCAGAATGGTCGCTAATAAAGCTTTTAACGCCGGATTTCATTACTCGGTTAACGCAATTCTAGCGCAATCCGATTCCTCGCTTAGGATTTAAAATAAGACGGTTTTCTGGCAACGGTTCACTGAATTCCACTCGCAAATTGCCCTGGCTCTTGTGTGGCCCAAAACGCCCCACGAAATTCAGCCAACTTTTTCAACGTTTTAACACTGACTTAATGTTTAGTCTTACTTTTTTCTTTTGAGAAAATTTCATTAAGAGAGGACGTGTGGGCGATACCAGAGAACCAACCCATCTTTCTTCATTTTTCACACGTCTGGCTCCAAGAATAGGCAGATTGGAGTTTTTTAATCGAAATTTTTTAGCCTTTTTTCGCAAAATATCAGACGGTTTCAACGCCTTCAGTAGCTTAGTGAGGGATTGAAGCGCCATCTGCGGGGCGTTCTCCAAATTTCCTAATACAAAATGCATTTGAAAACTTGTACACAAGCTTACTTGTACACGTACATGTATGCCAATAATAATGTCGAGAAAACCTCTGAGACTTTGAAACTTTGAAACATAAAAATCTTCTTCGCAGCTTTAAAACTTTCTTGAAAATTCTGTACTCTTCTTTGAGATTTACATTGTCTTTGGAAATTATTTTGGGACGTTCTTTGAAACTTTTGAATCTTCTTGAAACTGAAACTTTCCTTGAAATTCGGAAATCTACTTTGAAAACCTGGAACCTTCTTTGAAACTTGAAAACCAGCTTTGAAATTCTGAAACCTTCTGTGAAACTTTGATGCTTTCTTTGAAATTATCAAATCGTCTCTGGACATTTCAAACCTTCTTTAAAACTTTGAAACCTGTTTCGAAACTCTGACACTTTCTTTCAAACTCATAAATCTTCTGTGAAATTGTGAAACCGTCTTTTAAACTCTGCAACATACTTGGAAACTTTCATATCTTCTTTGAAACTCTGAAACCTTCGTTGAAAGTTTGAGACCTTTCGAATTTTAAAACATTCTTTCTAACTCTGAGAATTTCTTTGAAACTCAGACACTTTCTGTGAAACTTGGAAACCTTTGAAGTTCTGAAACCTTTTATTAAAACTGAAACCTGCATTGAAACTGTGAAACGTTTGAAACTCGAAAACCTTCTTTGAAATTTTGAAACCTTCTTCACTGAACTTTTCCGATAGTCTGTTGATGCTGTTTAGCCTAAATTTGGAGTTTTGACTTTCGTTAGGAATTAGGCTCACCAAGATATTTTCGTCAGGCTGTTCGTATATGAGAAAATGTCGTGAAATGCGTTCGTTTCTTGGTTATTTATAGTCTTTTGTAGCTTTCTTTGTTGAAAACTGCAGCTTCTTTGTTTCTCGGGCATGGAGGATCTGTTTCCTATTTTATGGGACGTTATTTTCAGACGTTATATCTGCCGTTTAACTGCGCGTGTAATCACCGTTTTTATGCCTTTTACTTTTAATAATGTTACGTGTCTGTTAGCATAACTTTTCCGCCTCGTAAATATATTTTAGGTAGAATATACATGTATATATGGGACTGATGCACGTAGCGAACGTATATTGTAAAAGTGTATCACAAAATCTGAAAAAACACACATAAAAATGATAAATTCCCACAACAGGAGTTTCAGGACAAGTGCCATTCTTGTCTACATGTTCTAGGCAAGTAATGTTTATTGAAATACGTTGGAAAATTATTGGAAACATACCGTAGGATGACCTAGAACATTTATTTCATTTCTGTGAAATATGAGTAATTGAACTTTCATTATTGTAAAATAACCAACCAAGCTGCGTGTACTCATAATTAAAATATCTTTTGTTGTACAGGATGAGCATAAAGTCCATCATTCATTACAAAAATTCGTTTTTAAAAACTGTTAAGAGTTTCGTGGAACAAATTTTGGATAAAGGTTAAACTCGCCCTGTATATACATGTATTATTCATTGAAATCCTATCGGTTTTCATCCAAGTTTTTTTGTACTGAGGATTTGACTTTAAGATCACCCTGCATATCTTGAAAAAATTGGTATTCTTGATAAAATCCAATAGGTTTTCGTCCCCATTTTTTGTAATGAGGGTAAGACTTTTTGATCACCCAGTAAGGGGCCATCCATAAAGGACGTCCTGGAATTTTCGTGCTTTTTTGACCCCCCCCTCCCCCATGTCCTGTCCGATTTGGAAAAATGCTTTCATATTTAAACAAAATACCTATTATTAATATATTTTGATTTATACAGTAAACGTCAAAATGATTTCATATACAAGTACAGATTAATTCTCATAATAAAGCTGGCCATGCAGTGGAAA
>JAQGAF010004043.1:0-15492 GCA_034687865.1 Kryphioiulus occultus
TTAATAAAGTTTGTAACTAATTTGATCGAGACGCAAGTACATACAATTCTACAATCACCGATCACAAGCGAGATGTCCATTAATGTACTAATATTACTATGAATTTTATACTGATCCATACCAATCTTTCAACCAGGGCGTGTAATGGTAATGCATTTAGAAATGCATTATAAGATATGTATTGGAAAATACATTTAAAATGTCTGTAAATTGAGACAAATTTAGTTTCCACTTTGTTGAAATATATACAGCCTTGGACAAAATTATTAGGCACACCCTAAAAATCACCTTTATTCGATATTATCTGCAAAAACGATATTGTTCTAGTTGTAGTTGAACAATATTCCTAAATCAAAGATAACCAGAAAATAAGTTTGTCATATGTTCATAAGATACATGTAGTCGTAAAAATGTACGACGTGAGCAAAGCATCATGAAACATGCCTCTTGTGTAAAGGCCTGCTTTTTGGAAGTTTTTGCTATTGCCTGATGATTCGGTTGCATTTCCGCATTAGGTTACTATGTGTTGACATAATGAGCTCGAATACACGAGGTTTCAATAAAGTTCAAACCTGAGCAATATTTCACTTAAAGTAACAAAGACAGGAACCCAATAAAAACATCAAGATTGGTCAAAAGTTGGCTTAAAGAGTTTTAAATGCTTTGAAATGGTTTGCTGAGCTCGTGTTTTATTAAAACAAAACATGATCTGGATGTAAACTAAATATTTCAACTAGTGGAGACAAGATGTTAGTTTGACAATAACTATCAAATGTAAGACTAAGGTAACTCAATGGCACAATTTGCAATCAAATTAACAAATTTCTTCACAAATAACTTATGTAGAAGCTGCCCAGGTAGGATCTAAGGTGTGCCAGAAGTCCTCGCATTCTGAGAAGAGAAGAATTCATTGCAAAGCATTGGTGCTTTCACTTGTGCCAGGGGCAAAATTTTGAAATTTCGCAATTTTGATTCCTACTGGCAATATTGGTTGGGGTCAAAAATTACCTACCAGTAAGATGAAACCCCTCTTATGGGACACCTTTATAAGAGGAACACCCCATCACGTGGGACAGTTTTTCCTTGCACTGAACGTGTGCCATAGAATTAATATTAGGAAACCCCTCTAAATGGGCCACCCTGCAACTCGAAAGTGGGACAGTGATTCATATATAGCAAAAGTGGAAACCCCTCTTTATTGATACGTATATTTTGCCAAATGGGTGCGCCATAGCCCATTGAAACAGGTTTCAAGCATCGCGCGTGTGAAAAAAACACACATGGAAATCACACATGTGATTCATGTGACATTTGATAGTTAATACAATTTTCCCACCCTTGTGTAAGAACCCCTTTCAATCGGGCAATTTCAACATGAGGCTTCTAGTGAGGGACAAAACACTGAATCATGATGAAAAGTTGATGTTGACTAAACTACTTTTTTCAGTAGTCACACCCACATGGATAGAAGCCCTACATTCTGTAGAAAATTCTGTGTTCAGACAAATTCAAACTGATGATGTATGTACACTGTATGTAGTGTACTATCTCAACTTGCCAAGATTTTAGGGAACTCACTAACTGGCACACCTATGGTGCACTTTCAGAGTGCACCATAGGTGTCCCTACATAGGATTCATTGTATTAGGTCCTAAGTAAGTTATTGTGTTCAGATCAACTTCAAAAATCTTTACTTTCTCAGCTTGCCATTTAATTTGTGCACTGTCAGAACACACCTTAGGTGTCCCGCATAGAGAGGTTTCACTGTATTAGGTCCCAACTAAGTTGATGTGTTCAGATCAACTTCAAAATTTTTTACTTTTCCAGCTTGCTATTTACATGTACACTGTTTGTAGAGCATACTGTACTATCTCATATTTGTCGAGAATTTAGCGAACTTTCTAACTGGGACACATCGCTAAATGGTGCACCTTCAGAACGCACCATAGGTGTCCCACATAGAGAGGTTTCACTGCATTAGGTCCCAACTAAGTTGATGTGTTCAGATCAACTTCAGAATTCTTTACTTTTCCAGCTTGCCATTAACCTCGGCTTTCTATAAAAGCCTAATTTTACAGCTACTGTTGAAAGGTTTCTGACATCCTGTTGCAGTCTTAACTCTAACTTCTTGTTACATTTCCCGCCCGCATGCAGGGTACAAAAACCGCCATCAGACGGAAGCCCATTAACGCCCAAAATCTATTAGACATGGGTTGTTAAGTTACGTCCAAACATGGCTGCGGTGCTCCTCCCTAGCTTCCTCTTAAGGCTGCATTTCCTAATGGATTGATGATGTTCCATTTTATCAATTAGCTCGGCCACCAGAGACAGCAGTGCTATCTTGTATCGGCCATGAATAATCACTTCCAGTGACAATCTGATAGCGGATACCCAGGTCCAGATTTCCTTTCATCAGCGAGACCCAGCCCAGAGCCACAAGCATCTATGCTTGATGGAAGATTTCTGGAGATGGCGGCATAGGAAGCCACCGCCATTCATGCGGGGAAATTGATTGCGCTGGAGCAGAAAATGGATGCCTGTATTCTGAGGTTCTGCCATGGTGTCAGGAGCTTGTTGAATAGGCTATTTATATACACTTGTGGCCTGCTTTCAGCCAGTGGCCATGGCACAAAGTCATCCCAGCATCTCCCTTGACCTACAGGGCTTTAAGGACTGCTGGTGGGCTTACATGGTGGGATCCTCTATGCCCAAGACCCTTGGAAGCAAAAAAGAAAATAACACAAAACACCAAGAGGAGAAAAACAACACAAAACACCAAGAGGAGAAAACACAAAACATCAAGAAGAAAATGTCTGTTTGTGGAATTTTTAACGTTGGCCTATTTTCGCACCTATTGGGCACATCACCAACGCCAGGGGGCAGACCGTCCACCTGGAAATTTAGCCGCACGGAGGAATACGCCCCTCTGAGGGATCTTTAACGTGCGGAGAGCAAGGGGGATCCGCACGGGACTTCGGTTTAAACTCGCATCCGAAAAAGCCGCCACACAGGAAAAATCGCATTCGCCTGCCCAAAATGTTCCTGCCGACCTCAACCGGGATGCGAACCAGCAACCCTTGGGTCGAGAGGCCCCACTCGACCACGGGCGCCGACAGAAAATGTCTGACAACCCAATGCCTATGGCAGAAAATTACAGAACCAAGCAGAAAATTAAAGAACCCTTGTAGTATTGGAATAACCCCAACTGAAGTAACTTATGACAATGAAAGCAAGGTGTCCATTAAATAATTTGGTGAACCTACAAATCTTAAAATACATCAAGTTAGCAATTTTGTGAGAATCAGCAAATACAAGCATGTACTTTAAAAGTAATATCTACTGTTACCAGACATGAGGAACGTCAGTAGAAAGCACATAAGTCAATAATAGTCTACATGTATACAGGGTGATTTTGAATTCATGGTACAAACACCACCTGGTGTTAGAGTGAACTGAAAGATAAAGGTTTCATCAATGAAATTAGGGCGGAAAAGTTGCAGGGTGAGGCATCTGTCTGGGCCTCTCTAATATCATCAATATGGCAGCAGCTAGGTAAAATCAGCTTTCACAGTTAACATGAGAGTGATGAGAGGATTCCGGAAAGCATATTGCGTGTTGCATTGCAGTCACATTCTGGGAGCGTGCGAATCTAAAATTTTAACCGTTAAAGATAGGACAAAAAGTCCAATTAGAAGTTGTAGAGCGTCGTAACAGTACATGGCATCCCTCATTTAAGATTTTTATGTTTTAAAAATATCCCCTATGTCGTTTGTAAATTATTAATAACAGGGTGGTCATGAAATATATGCATTGCCCTCATTAGAGGAATTAATTTTTTAAAACTACTGTTTTCATGTAATATTACTGACCCAAGATGCTGTAGATTTTCACACTATTTCGACTATGGAGTTCCATCAACAATTTTTGCATGCTTTACAAAATAGTTTTTTTTTTATAGAATTGTGTTATTATTCATCATTTGTGATCAAATAGCTAGTTTTCGATAAATTGCACCAATGGCGTTAGGATTAAGCACAGGGTTCTGTAAGTATTAGAAGTTTGAAGACCACTGATATAGTCATATTGGCCAAATCTGCAGCTAGCTCTGAAGTCACAGATGCAAATGTATTGTCATTTATGGATTGGGGTGGTAATATACACTGTACATGATCAGATAGTACTGGCATATATGGATGTGTATGGCCATTTGGGATAGTACTGGCATATACCTGTATGGATGTGCATGGGCATATATGCGAGGATACAGGTATATTGGGATTGATCTTCCATTCAGATAACTGGTGATTATCCTACTTTTGGACATTGACGATATTTCGATTTTGACAGTAATACTGACAGTGAAACGATGCACGTCAAAACAAGCATGCACAACCATGTATTGATGTTCGCCAGTCATCCAACAACTCGATCTTCGCATTGTATTTCGTGTAACAAATATTTGAGTTTGATAATGACAATATTAAAGTCAACAAGACTTTTTGTTTAATTATGATCCAGGGTACTTTGGTACCTCACCTATAACGAGATCCAGATAGTGAGGCATGTACAGATGCATACTGCATGCCAGTTAAACGATTTGAATGTTACACTTGTATTTTCAATATCATTGTAAGGGTTTTGGCAATTCCAAGCAATCAGTCAGTGCATTCATTTCTCATAAGAAATTGTTTGTAAAGTCGCAGGTATTGCATGTAGTCAATTTTTCGCATATTCTCACAAAAAGTCCTTGAAACCCATAAGTATGTAGCGAGCTTTGCAAAAACTCACTCTTCAGGAATCAGTTGTTCTTTAAAATTGTCAAAGTTTAATCATATTTTGATTAAACAGGTCAATCCATCACACGGAACTTCATGACGTCAGCATATGGTTCGTCAGTATGTAAGAGTATGATTAATAACCGATACGCATTTCATAATGGCAGCCTTGCTAACTGAGTGTCATTCCAATTTAACTGGTAAGAACATTTCTAATTTGACAGGTCACAATCTGGGTTATATTTCATTTTATATTCGATTGAAGTGGCACACGTCTCTAAAAAAATGGAAGTACTTGCAATAAATTGCAGTATTCCTGTGTTATATTTCATCCAAAACCATCGCAGATATTATTTATTGAACATCGTAGAGCGTTATCGACATTTGAAACTATTTCGACAAAAGTGGAACTCCAATCGACTTACAATTATTTATAACCCTAACTGAAAACACAGTTTGAAGAAAACTTCGAAACCAGGCATTCACATTTAACAAAAAAAATTATATTTGGAATAAATGAAAGAAATTTCAACATGAAATTGACATTGTTGGCGGGTATTAATTTTTGATCCCAGTATAAGATTTCGATAATTTACATTCTTAATAATCGTAGTTATTAATACTGCAAGTCCACGAATCGGTCCTGGCAACATTTCGCTCCAATATGGATTGGCAAAGTTTTACTGAATGTCATTTATACGATTACAAATGACATGCTCAGCAAACCAAAAGCCCAAACAATTTGTATGCTAATTGTAGTAGACAATAGGCAGTAAATCACGAGACAAGAAAGAATAAACTTGTTATTGGATAATAAAATAAATTTGGAAAAATATACAGGGTGTTAACAAAGGTTGTCCACAAGTTTACAATTATAAATGCACTTCGGAATATGCCATGCTGCTGCCCCGCTCCATTACAGACAATGAGAAAGTAGGCTTCTCCTAATTGCTCGTAGGCAGGCAGTGATTGCCTGGGGTTAGGGCAGGCAAAATAAAGAAATTACATTTTTAATTTTTTTTAGATCATTTAGGATGCGTTATAGGTTAGGTATGTCATGTTGAATTAGTGTAAACAAAAACAAAAATAGCGACAGCTAGGACATGCCATTTTTGTCTAATGGCATTGTCTAAAGAGTTGTCTAAAGACTTGTCTAAAGAGTTGAAATATAATTTGTAAATATTTGGAGAATATTTGTCGAAATATAACAAATTATTAATATTACTAAAATTCTTGTTTGGCAATATCGGGTTTCAAAACAAATTCGATTACCGGGTACCATGCATTATTATTGATGCAGTTATTGACAAAATTTTAAAGAAAATATTCATAACATCCTGAATTTCTGCTGAAGCTATTCAATAATACATTGCCAAACAATCAACGACGTTTCCATATTCTTGTATAATCATAATGTTGTTGAATATTTTTTTACAGAAATTTAGGTTGAAATAAAACTGTAGAACCTGGATATTAACATGAGGTATTTGCATTTACAAGTTTAACATTAAACACTGCTTGTATTTCAAAACGATTCCTTTAATTTATTTTGGGATAGTTACTGTATGTGGTTGTCAAATTTGTGCATAAAATAATTATTCAGAATACTAAAATTGGAGTATTATGGGCTTATGTATTTTGCATTGATTTGAATTTCCTGTATCGTTCGTATTATCAGAAAAGCACAGCAATTCGATTGATCATCACCGAAGAGTACATTTTTTACATAGCTTGAGGTAAATTTAGTTCTTCAGCAAAAATAGATGCATCGAAAAATCGATCTTTCGCACAATTGCGATGGGGTTCTCGAGAATTTCCATTTAGGTCGAAAACTTAGATATTAAGCTTGAAATTTCCCATTTCCCATGTCCTCATCATTGTCAAATGATATTTTCGGAAATAACATCATAAGGCTAGGGAACTAGAGATCAATATGCGCCTGGAATTAAACAATCTACACCATGGAAGTTATCTTCAACAGGTATCAAGTTTACAACAGATTACAGAAACAACATTCATAAAAATTCCATTGCCGTAACCCAATCAATGTCTTGCGTTTCACTCAACGAATGACGTTATTGTATTTCAAAAGAAAATATTTCAATAAACGAAACTGAATGAAAACCATTTGTGCGCTTATCACATGTACCCTGGAAATCACACGCCTTTTAATCACGCACTAACAACACAAAACAACCAATTTGAATTTCCTTGTGAATGTAATCGTGCGTAGATGTTTACCACCAAAACAGTCAGGAAACCGTTTATGTTCGGAAGGAGTAATAGTATATTGCGCTCAATTATCGTATAAATTGATCCTACATTGAAACTACATGTACGTAGTGGTAGGTACATTATTTCAGCTCAAAATGATTTTTTTCACAAACATCAAAATAGCGTTATTCCACTTGAATTTAATGGATTGAACTATTAGCCCACATATAAAGATAATGCATTTAGAAATGCATTAAAAGACATGCATTGGAAAATACATTTCATAATGTCTGTAGATTGGGACAAATTTAGTTTCAACCTTTACTGACAAATATACTTGAAAATGCATTTCCGAATGCATTTTAAAATGTTTTAAGCACTTTGTAATGCATTATAGAATGCAAATTGAGATGTGTTATGTTTGTTGCAGAATGTATTGTGTATGTAATGCACACTGTAATGTACAATAGTTCGTCAATAATACATCAAAATTCATACGCAATACATACAAAGTTCAAAAATACATCAATTTCATCCCATTCAATGTAGCACACATAACTTTTATAAGTATGTAGTTTCGAATACATTGTGAAATACACGAGTCAGTGTATTTTGTAATGTATCGTAAAATGCGCTGGTGAAATGCATTTTTTTACATTACCAAATGTATTTCGTGTTGCAATAAAACGGCCTATGCATTAGTAATATATTTTGCAATCCGTAATTTGGGGCAAAATAAAGAAATTGCATTTTAGGTTAGTTTAAACAATTAGCACAACAAAATATAATAACAAAATAGAAAAAAATATAAATTTAGAAAGCTATGAAAGGTGTCATTCTTATCTATGGAAAAGTTGGTTTCCAAGGTTTCCCAGGTCTGTGGGAACCCTGCATGAAATCTGAACAAAATTGAAACATTCAAACATTCTTGATATGCTTTTCCCATATAAGGTATAGGCCTACGCCAAAAAAATGTAAGGACATGACAGACACATGTCCGACATGTCCAGCACACGGTAGGAACATGTCCAGCACATGGTAGGAACATGTCCAGCACACGGTAGGAACATGTCCAGCACATGGTAGGAACATGTCCAGCACACGGTAGGAGCATGTCCAGCACATGGTAGGAACATGTCCAGCACATGGTAGGAACATGACCAGCACATTGTGGGGACATGTCAGCAAAGGGACAACTGGCACTGTTCAACGCGAAATCGTGCACGTATACATGGATGTCATTATCGTTGATTAAGATGATGTCATTTCCAATTGAGCAGCATGGGCGATAAAAATACAGTGGAAGGTCCATGATGTTTAAGCACATTAAGTGCTTGCGGATTTCCGGTCGCCATGATTTCCACCAGTTTCCAAGGCAATCCCTGGCAACTTGGGAACATTAACAATTGTTCCCTGATATATAGCCATGCCATTGAACAGTTGTGAAGAACTCAAACCTTAAAGAGCTTCTTGTTGATATCGATTCGTCAGTGCGAATCGAGTTGAACAAAATCTTCAGTGTATAGGTGTTGACGGGCTAAATATATTGACGAATAACGAAATGACGTGTTTTTACGTTGACGTCATTCAAGTTTTCCAGTAATACCACTAGCTGCAATAACTGTCTAATTTTTTTTTTTGCCATAGATAGACTAGACCAGCAGTTCCCAACCTGGAGTACATTCACCCCTTTGGGGTACATGGCTTTCCCATAAAACTAGAACTATCTCTTTACTTGGGAAGTGACATCAGCTCTACCAGCTACTCGAAATACATTAAAATCCATCATTTTTGTTATTGCTTTTTCATCAATAATTTTGAATACAACGTTTTCTGATGAATGCTTAAAATTACCAAACAAGTTGTCTTTTGTAGAAATCTGGACAAAAATTAACCACTTGTAATTAGGTTTTGACCCAATGGAAAGGAAATGCATTTCAAGTGCATTGTGAAATGCAAAATGTACCACAAATGCATTGCTCGTTTTTAACGCAGCAGGAAAAACATTTGGTAATGTAAACAAAAATGCATTTATCTAACGCATTTTACAATGCACTATAAAATAAACTGACCTGTGTATTTCACAATGTATTCGAAACTACATACTTACAAAAGTTGTGCCCTGCATTGAATTGAATGAAATTGATGTATATTTGAATTGTAAACTACATCATTGCCAGTAATAATTTCTTTATTGTATATTTTAGCTGTTTTCTAAATCATGAATTGGGATTTTTTAAACCTTGAAATTATGAAACATAACAACGCTTTTGACATTTTACAAGGCATGTCATATAAATTGTAAAACACTTTCTTCGATGCAAACAGAATACATTACACTAAATGTATGCATTACACAACATATTCTTCAGTGCATACACACGAACTACATTACAATGTGCATTACACAATACATTCTTCAACACACATAGTACATTGCAATATGCATTCTATAATGCATTAAAAAGTGCTTAAAACACATTTTAAAATGCATTCGGAGAATCATTTTCACATATATTTGTCAATACAGTTTGAAACTAAATTTCTCTCAATCTACAGGCATTTTAAAATATATTTTTCAATGCATTTCTAAATGCATTACCATTACATGTGGGGAACCAATGTCGACACGGAGTTCTTGCCATTACAAATCTTCGTAGGAATTTGCAAATTTTATAAAATCCATCTTTGAGAACAGAACAGGGCGCAGAACATTTTTACAACAAATTTGCATAATTATGATGATTCAATGATTAATAATACGACCAAACATGAGTTTTTTCAAACTTTATGAATAAATACCATTTTTTGTGGGATACAGATTTCCTGAGAAATTCAGCAATGGCGTTCCCAATAATGTGCCCATTAAAACTTATGCTGTACATTTACGAAGTCATAAAAATCCTCGATTTCCTTTCAGGTAACAAAAAAATTGGTCGGTATGATTACCACGTCCAAAAAATTCTGAAAGTGGTACTTTGCAGTTGCAAAGGATGTAAAACAATGGTCTAGACTAAAGGCTTTTGAAATGAATTTCCAAATGCGTGGTCTAGTTTAGTCAGGTCTGAGCGCTTCGAATATATCCAGGGTGTCTCAAAATACAATTGTTGCTTAAAATCAATTTTTTCCCATTAATTTGGAAACTATACATTTTTCGAACCTATACGTTTCCGATCGTTACAGTACACATTAGGTCTTCGACATACCCCAGGGGTATAATGTCAGGGGTCAAGAAAGTTAGGTCATTGGGCAATCTCTTCCAATCCAATGTGCACTGAAATGGTTCCCACGACTTCTTCCCTGACTTTTTCCCTGATATTTCCCTGACTTCATCAACCGTTATCTGTTGAAAATAAACTGAAACAAAATTCACCAATAACTGATAATTAAATGTATCACTACAAAAATTGGACATCTTAAGTGTTCTTTCTCAAATCAGCAATCTCATTTACGCCCTCTTTTAAGCAGCATTACAAACAAATTCAATTCATCATTTGAGGGTATGACAATTAAAGGCTGGCATACTTGCTGATACAAATTTCCCTGACTTTTGCAATTAAATTTGAAATTTCCCTGGCATTTTCAGGTTGTTCCAACTTCCCTGACGTTTCAAGGTTTTCCAGGTCAGTGGGAACCCTTTCTGATGGAAATTTAAGGTTTCATACACACCACCCAACTGGTTACGAAGTTCCAAAATTGAAAATATTTCTTCTGGAACCTCTTGATGTGTTAGTTCTGAAGAATTTTATTTTGCACTGAGGTTGCTTGGGGCAATAAAATGGACGAGACAGCATAAATGCTCTGGTCAAACTGCTGCTTAATCAACCATAAACACTCTTTACCTGCTGAAAAACCAACCCACAACGAGAATTCGTAATTGAATTAAACCACCTGCCCATTACTTTTGATTATCATAGCAGACATAAACCTCGCCCTAATCTGGAAAAGTTTCAGTTTGCTAAAGCTGTTAGGTTTCTTTAATATTTCAATAATTAAGTTAAGAGCGTATTGCACTTTTTTCACGATTTTTAATCATGAATTAACTGTTTAGAAATGCCAGCCTCTGGACACTTTCCTAAACAGCTGTGCAGCATCACTGCTGTTGACCTGTAATGACCCCCATCAGGTTTTACTTTAGTAGGGAGGACTTTTGCGTGTAGAACATCTTACTTATCCCATTCAGTATCACCTTATTCAGTGCACGGAGTGAACCTTGGCTCACTGGACCTTTGTTCTGTTCTAAATCACTTAACGTGTGCACTGCTCCATATCCCAGCAACGACACTGTGAGCACCAACTCATTAGTGCCCCTGGTGACTTCTTGGTAAGCCGTTCTCGTTCAAATATTCCCTGAAGAAAAGTAGCTCGTCTTTTGGGATTCTAGCAGAACATCTTAGTTCCATGGGGCCCTAATTGGGTCAGGGTTGCCTTCAATTCAAATCGATTTCAGCGCCAGCCCAAGTAAGATACCAAGCTAAATTTATCCCTTATGTAAGATCAACAGAATAGGTCGTTTATAAGTGTGTTAGTCTTTTTTCATAAAGATGCTCTTTTTTGGGGAAATAAAAGTAAACTGAAGTTGATGGAAATGCCTATTTATGGGTTAAGGAACGCGTGCAATCCAATGGTTAACTGACCTTTCACCTTAGAACTCATTCTAAGAATTCATTCCAAATACTAAACCGGTATTCAAACACCCCAATTCTCATTTTGAAAGTTGTAGCGCATACTCAAATTAGTTTAAAATACGTTTCATCTCATTTATTAACATGCAAGTGTTCCAATTATAACAGAAATTGCAACGTGCAAATCTGGATATGGGTAGTCTAACATGATAATTAACAATTGTCATTTCTTTTATTGAAATTAACGAACATTCTTTGATGAGACATTTTTTGTTTACTTGGAATTGTAATGCATTTAACACTATTGTAGCTAATTTGTTTCTGGCAAACTGTAAATAAGTAAGCCTGAAATGACTTTTCCTATATACTGTCATTGAAGCTCAAAGCACAAATTTACACCATGTTATTTTTTGTGCCTTTTGCACGTTTTCAATTAATAAACTGAATCTTTCAGTGTGCTGTACGTTTTCAATAAATTAAAATAATCTTGATTCATACTAATTTCAATGTGCTCTACAGCACAATGAAATTAGTATGAATCAAGATTATTTTAATATAAGATTATTTTAATTTATTGAAAACGTACAGCAATTAGTACTGAAATTAGTATTAATCAAGATTCATTTAATTTATTGAAAACGTGTAAAAAGCACAAAAACGTATACAGCACACTGAAAAGCAATGACCCTTAATATGAATTCTAATGCGAAAGGTCACTTGACCATTGGATTGCGCACGGTAAATAACCTATATATCAATAATCAACTTCAACTTAGATTTCGACAATAAGGAATAAAATGGCCTCCCAGTTATTCTACCTCACCCAGTATAAAAAACCAAAAAATGTCAAGACATCATTTTTAGTCATGTCTGGCATGAATAGAAGAAGATGTCGTCATCACGTCAAAAAATTAAGGTTTTTTTTGGTCATAACATGATATGTTTGGAGCACTTTTTAGCCATGTCTGAAATGAAATGGAAAACGATGTGCTAGTACGGCATTTAATGACCACTTTTTGTCAAAATTGAATTCTATTTTCGTCGGAAAATAAGGTGTCTGAAAAGGTTAACAAAAAAGGACGAATTTAGGTGTCTGAGACGAAATGGAACAATATGTCTAAGGACTTCATGCTAATGTCACTTTTTGGAAAAAATGCCACTTAAAACATTACTTAATGACGTCATTCTAAGATAATATGTTTGAATTGTTTCCAAACATGCTAGGACAAGTATGACACACAGCATATCAGTCAGTAGTTATCAGCAAAAACATTCCAAAGACAAATGTCTTTGGAATGTTTTTGCGTGAGTAACACGTCTAACTATAAGATAAAGCTCCAAATGTCAGCGCGCTTAATTGGTATTGATGAAGTGAGTGAATACATCAGACACTAAATGCATGCTAATCTAATGCATCAGGATTAATTAATCACTAGGTGTGGAATAATAAAGCTGGATGATTGCTTATTCTTGTTTGGTTTACCTAATTGATCAATGCTGGAAATCGAGGCTCGCACTAGCTAAGTGCTGCCTAGTTATGATGCCTAGTCGCCTTATCACTAATTAATACCAAATAAGGATTATTAATGAGTGCCTGAGTAGCCTTCAAGCTTTAATTAAGCGATCATTAAGAAAATAGCATAGTCTGGTTAGTGATTTGCAGTTAATAATAGCAAACGTGTAATTTTTAAGCCCAGAGTACACAAGTCCTAGCTCAATTAATGGAGCTTTTTCAGTATTAGCTAAATTTCTGAATCTTTTCCAGAAAGTCTTTATTATTCAGCCATAATGGGACACCAACACTTTCCAGATCTCTGCTCAACAATTTAAGTTTCCATAACCATCAATGAGCAAATTAGATTTAAAAATACGAACTACAGATGTTTCATATCATTACATTTTCATGCCCAAAACCATGACTATGTCTTACACAAGGTGAGGAAGTCCATAGTATCGGCATAATGCTGACCCCAGATGTGCACATACATGTAATATTTAAATAGTATATTGCAACTCTACTTGTTTAGTAAACAACAAGATGTCTACTGGATTTTTTATTGCAAATTTCATGACTTTTTCATCACTTCAAACATGTTTCTATGCCTATTAGCTATTAGAAATTTTAATTTCGTAAATCAATGAAAAAACCAAAAATTCCATGACCCTGCTTTACATTTCATGAATTTTCCATGACCCTGATGTAAATTTCCTGACTTTTCCATGACTCCAATGATCGGTAGGGACCCTGTACAAGAATGACAATTGTTTCAAATTGTTATAAGCTTATTTAACTTCACAGGGTCATCGTATCATGGATGCGTCAATTTGGGGTGCAAATTACATAAGTTTATAAAGTGTCGAAAGTGAATATTATCTAAGCTGACTGTGAGTACACGTAAAATATGACAAAAATTAATAAGTTATT
The DNA here is from genome assembly GCA_034687865.1 of Kryphioiulus occultus. Classification (NCBI taxonomy): domain Eukaryota; kingdom Metazoa; phylum Arthropoda; class Diplopoda; order Julida; family Julidae; genus Kryphioiulus; species Kryphioiulus occultus. The sequence goes on from JAQGAF010004043.1 coordinate 14,040, forward strand.
AATTATCATCACTTATTCATCATTCTTACAAAACAAGTACAGTGTGCAAATTGCATAATTACATATTACACAAGTTTGGAAAGTGTCAAAGTGAATATTATTGAAGCTGACTTTGAGCACATGTAACATACGACAAAGTTAATAACTTATTAATTATCCTGACTTATCCGTCATCCTCACAATACAAAGTCTTATCTTCGCGTCTGTGCCGCAAACCCCGATGACGTAAATTCCGAAAACGCAGTAAAAAAGCACATAAACCAGCCAAACATTATATTGTTGATCACCAGGGAGCTTTCCGACTGATATTATTGGGGGATAAAAACTGAAACTTGTCGTAATACCCTGGGAATGATGATTAGGTCCGCGTTTTACGTTTAAACGTGTTTTTATTCTACAAAATCATAAAGTGAGAAAAAGCGTTACTGGGCCAATCACAGGTTGAGTAGTTTTTTATTTCAACAATTCCATCATAACTCAGGATGGGTTGTGGAAAGGAGTTTGATTTGTGATTGCGGCTTATTTTCTCAATTATGCCGGCAGACCACGGGTTTATGCCCCGTAACATGCCCTGTTCGTGAAGTTATTTCCCAAGGTTCATCCAAAATGCACGTCTACTATTCACCAGGGCACTTCCATAAAAAGGTGACTCCTTTTTAGCCGCTTTCCAGAATTACTTTCATGAAATAAAAACGAGCGAATGAGATATTAAAATTCGGAATAGCTGCCTGTCTGAGGTCCTAATCTCCCACCTGGACGATGCTCTTGGAAGTAGAAAACTGAGCTTCTGAAGGGGCTATCGTATATTACAACATTCGAAATTGCATAGAGTAGCACTTCTGTAAGTTGACCACCCAAGGGACTGTCGCAAATTGGTCAACATAAGGAGGTGACAACATATGGACGCAGGATCGGATGCACTGCGTGTAGATTTTACAGTAATCATTCATCGTTCGTGAATAATCTTTTTAAAATGTTCATATTACAGCACCAGTATTGCTAGTGTGCTGCAAATTAATCCAGCAATTACACGAACAGTACAGTAGGGGTGCTGAAGGGGTTCAAAATGAACTGTTGTATCTCTACAGAGACAGTTACTGTTCAGGGGTATACAGTATAAGTTTTGCAAGCAGCCAATAAATTTAATCCTCCATGACTTTACATGTTGACCCCATACATGCTGCCTACATGTTGAGACCATTTTGTGTCATAAGACCTCATTGTGTGTCATGAGACCTAATTGTGTGCCATGAAACCTATTGTGTCATAGTCGAAGAAATCAACATACAAAATACAGAGATTCATGTGGTACCCGTCCGATCAGATAAAATGTGGTCAACATAGGGTGGTGGTCAACTGTGGAGGTTCTACTGAATCCCTGACCATCTCTTTCATTTCATGATTAACGGGCAGTTCGCTTCTCACCCCTGAAATGTCAAAAAATATATACATG